>ML779896.1:0-28551 GCA_009831015.1 Picea engelmannii | reverse complement strand
AATTTGCATAAGAAGGGTGGAATGGGTCCTAGTATTTGTATGTTATGTTTTCAGGGAGGCAAATCTATCTATCATTTAATGGTTCAATGTCCTTTTGCTCATTTGGTTTGGAAAGAGGTGTTATCATATCTTAAATTGAGTTTTGATTGGAATTTGCAGCTGTTGAATGTTTGTTTCAGATTTAGGATGCTTTGTTTTCCTCGATTTAAAGTGTTGTCATTTTTTATTTGTTGGCAGTTGTGGTTACACAAGAATTCAATGATTTTTGAGGGAGGCAAGGTCTCTGATAGAGTTGTTTACTTTTGGGTCTTGGTTATGCTTGAGAAATTTTAGGTTGTTAAGATCTCCAAAACAATACTTATCAGTCCGCATGCATTAGCGATTGATATACCTATTGGATGGTTTGATGGAGCGTCTCAGCTTCAAAGTGTGGAGATGGCGGGCGATTAAAATAAATGGGTTGATCAGTTACAAGTGGAGGTTCAACCGTGGTGCTAGCATGAATACTCGTGTAAAATTGTTGGTAGTTTGGGCTCTTCTATTGATGGCGATCAAATTGCATATTTATCATTTGCAGGTCATGAGGGATTCAAAGATCATCATTGATTAGTTGAATCATTGAAGTGACATTTAGGTGACAGGTTTTCACTTTTGGAAGGAACAAATTCGTAACCTGATTTTGGAATTTTCTTATATCAATTTCAGCCATATATATAGAGAATTCAATCAGGATGTAGATATGATGTCAAAGCAGGCGTTGGATACTGTGGAAGGAAAAATTTTCCATTATTAGATAATGGAAGATGCTTTGGGTCGTGGAAGGTGCCTTGGGTCCTGAAAGGCACTTAGACATCTTCTAATCTTTTTTTTATTTTTTGTTTGATGTTTAGATGTTGTTCATGCTTTTGGTGCATGTAAGTTGTAAGGTGACAATAATTTGGGGGACTACTTGATATTGTTAGGATGTTGCTGAATTTGATTGCCCTTATGTACTGAAGGTAATTTTTTATATTTATTATAATATAAAGGACATTTTTCTTGGTGAAAAAAAATTAAATAAGAGTCTGTTTATAAAATAAAGAGAAATTATGTATGTTATGTGGAATGGAAGAAGAAGTTGAAACTTTAAATATTGGGGATCCAAGACTTGAGCAAAATGGAGTAATGATAAAATTTTACATTAAATTTAAACATTTGTATCTATTTAAACATTTGTTGGTGAAGAGTTTCTAAAGCGCAAAGTTCAAATAGGAAAAATAATTTCTAGTTAATTTTATATGAATTTTTTTTATGAGACTAAAATTAACAGACTATTAATTTATGTGAACGTAGTTAAAGGGTACTATTGAAGAGATTGTAACACTCACAATATTCATAAAGATAGTCAACTCGACAACTTGACTCCAGGAAACCTCCTATTTATAATTCACAACAATTAATCATTCAAACTAACCAACCAAACTAATTAAAATGAATTTATGCTAGTTTTTTAGTTATTTTGAACAATTCATATGTAAAATTTCATTGAATGTATAATCAATTTTAATCATTTACCTACTTTTACATCATTAAAAATTCAGTATTATCAATGAATTTTCTGTATGAAAATATGTGTGGATTTGGCATACCTAAAATATTAACTTAGAAACGGATGTTATCTTGTGGATATTTTGCAGCCTCTAAACTTGGGGATTAAGAGGGAGTAATTTTTTTCTATAAAAAGTGGTTGATGTAAGAGAGGTTAACAACTAATCATATGTAAGTGATTATACATCATAATCAACTTTCAAATAACAACCATTCGTAGCTAAGTGATTATACATCATAATCAACTTTCAAATAACAAGCATTCATAGCTAAGTGATTATACATCCTATTAACACGGTCAAATTTGTTCATATCACATTAACTCTTATGTTTGTTGGTGTGGGATAAGAGGCACTCATACCACCTCGTTTATTTGGTTAAAATTGGTCTTAAATCACGTAGTAACTATGAAAGAAGTGATAGTTTCACCAATGTTATGAAGTTTTCCCCTGAAAATTTATCCTTGGGTTTTGGCTGGTTTTAAGATGACCCAAATCATAGGATTTCCAAAAAAATATTGGAAAAAGTAGAAATTTGACTCAAACCACCCTCACTAAAAATGGAGTGATTTGAATATCACATATACATTGTTGTATTTACCTAAATGATCATACATTATATCATAGTTACCAAATTCAGTGTATCGGAGAAAAAAATATGAAAATTCACTAATTTGATTAGAACAATGAATAGTTTGATGAAATTTGGTTCGGTTCGTAGCATAGGTGGTTCAGCGAGTGGAACAAATTAACAAGAAATCCATGCTTCATAATTTACCTCACACATATTTGGAGTAGTACCTACCTGAAAACAGATAAAAAGATGTGGGATCGCGTGCAGGTGGAAGGGAAAAATGAAAAGTAAAGTAATTCGTAGATTTGAAAAAAATATCAAATCACTGATAGAAAGCAAGCATGTTGGTAGACCATCGTTCCTTATTCTAGCTAGAGATGAAACCATTCATATTTTTAAGTTGTTGTTGAAATAGGTCCTATTCAAGTATTCAGTAAGGCAGGAATCCAGGCCTGGTAACCACAATGTTGAAATGCAAGCAAAGGGATCTAGTCTATCAATTTTTGTCAGTTGTAAGGAATGAATTTCTTTAGGAATTAAGGGAATATTCTTGAGGGAATCTCAATAAGTTCTTCAGTTCTTTAGTCCCTATACTATTTGAGAATAAAAATTTTCAGCTAGAGAGTTAGGAAGCAGGGATGGTGTTAGTTAGGGAGTCAGGAAGTCGAGATGGAGTACTAGATAAATAAGTTTTGAAACGATGAATGATTTTAGAGGGAAGAGATGGGTGTGGCTTCTCTTATTGAATTGCACTTCTAAGAAAGGTTACATTATTATAAGTTATTTAAATTTCAAATTAAATGAGTATAAAAATTAAACAAAATGCATAATTAATCTAATTTTTTTTTTATATATATCTAAGTCTTTAAAATGTATACTCACTAATTTTTTTAACTAATTTTTTTAATTGAAAAATAAATTTTAATTTTAATTTTTATCGTATTGAATAGAATTCAAATTCAAACTTGGTAATATACATTATATTGACATAATCAACTTTGTTCATATCACATCACCCCACATGTTCTCTTATGTTTACCTAGCAAAGTACTCGTACATATTTTAGTGATTATACATTCAATTTATTTAGATTTTTTGAGTGATGGTAGGGTATATTGACATAGTCAACTTTGTTCATAGCATCTACCTTGTTTTCAACGATATCATTAGGGTTTTTGAGAGCTACGTCTTGATTTTGTTAAATTTCAAATGACTGTATTAATAGTCCAAATCAAGTGATCAATTTTCAAATGACTATGAATATTCCAATTCCAGTGGTCAATTGTTGAGTAATCAAATAATTTTCAAATGACAATGAAAATACCAATTCCGGTGATCGATTATTGAGAAATCAAATAATTTTCAAATGACTGTATGAAAATTCAATTGCAGTGATCAATTTTCAAATGACTGCTGTAGTAACAAATGCAGTTATCAATTTTCAAATGAGAACGAAAATTCCAAATCCAGTGATCAATTAATTTTCAAATGACTGTATGAAAATTCAATTGCAGTGATCAATTATTTAGAACCGAAGGAAAATTGCGGTGCTTACATTATTTAATTTTCTAGAAGGATTATAAGGGGTGAGAAATCTCAACATTTTATAACAACCACTTATTGTTCTCTGCCTCAACAACGATATCTTTCATTTTCAGTGACTTTTTTTTTTTTTGACAAGTACGTGTTGCCTCACATTGGTCTGATTTTCTCGTCAACGGGTGGAATTTCAAATTCTATTTACCTGTCAAATAGAAATTTGATGACGGGTTTTTGTTTTCCATGCCCGTCACTTCACTTTTTATTTAAATTTATGAGTGTATAATTATATGTTTAATTTAGTTTTACAAATTTTCATCTAAATTTAAGTTTGTTCAATTATTTTATTATTATATGTTAATTTAACTATTATAATTTTTTATCTTATCTAAATTTTGGAAATACAATTTTTATGTTGATTTTAACATTACAAATTTTCATCTAAATTTAAGTTTGTCCAATTATTTTTGTTATTATATATTAATTTTACTATTATAATTTTTTATTTTTTCTAAATTTTGAAACAAGGGAATCCTCAATTATTTATAATTTTCAATATTTTTTGGAATGAGGGATTCCTCAATTATTTCACTCTCATGAGAATTTTTTATGCCACTCTATAATAAAATAATTTTACTCTCATGAGAATTTTTTATGCCACTATATAATAAAATGGTTATTTTATTAGGAAAATATTCCAATTTGAAGTGTCAATTGAACCAATAAATGAAATTTGTTCTTATTAAATGTGGAATGAAATAACATCCAATTTAGTAAATTTTCAAGTCTTTTGTTATCTATTTTTTTTTATTATTAATTTATTATTTATTGGTCATTCATATATAATTATAATGACCTTAATAAGAGATTCATATATAATTATAATGACTTTCCCTTCCAAATCATTGAAATTGATGTTTCAGAATTTAATTTTTTCAAGTCTTTTTTTTCTATTTTTTTTTTATTATTAATTTATTATTTATTGGTCAATCATATATAATTATAATGACCTTAATAAGTGATTCATATATAATTATAATGACTTTCCCTTCCAAATCATTGAGATTGAATGTTTCAAAATTTATTTGGATAATACAGTTTATCTATCTTAATCACATTTTGAACTTAATGCACCATATCCATTAAAATAATTGAGATAGATATACATCTTAATCTTGTAAGAAAAACAATAATAAGTAGAAATGAATGTACAACATTGTAGTATAAATAAATTCAATGCATCTCTACTTATCTTAATATGATGCACACTATTGGTAAATACAATACATTTAAATATAAATGGTCGAATAATTTGGAAGTTTTATTTATTTTGAATATAAATACAATATTTTAGGTTTTTACCATTTAATCAGATACAATTGTTGGTGAAATGCAGTTTTTCATCGCTTAAACTTCATTTTTAAATGCATAAATGGATTCAATGCCCTAAAAAATACTTAAAACACTCATATTATAAGTATTTAACAACAAAAATATGCAAATCCAACAATTTCTAGTCAAATCTCAATTAAACTTGACCAAAAATAATAAAAAAAATGGTAGAATGTTTAGACTATACAAATATAAATGATATAATTTACAATTTACATTCATTTTGAATATAAATAATCAAACAATTTGCAAATTACATTCATTTTGATAATATTATGGATGGTCAAATCAATACATTTTAATATTAATAAGTGAACTATTCACAATTTACATAAATTTGTATCCTATATATAGCAATGAAAAAAATATATCATATGTTTGCCTTCGTTGAAGTGGTATTTTTCGGAGTAGGCTAACTCGGGGGAAAACAAACCCACTTTTCAAGCAAAAAAAAGGGCCTAAATCCGACCAGATTTTTAGGGGTACTCTGAGTTTCGCATGGATCAAAGTTCCATGCATTTCAAAACCTTACCCCATGGGTTTTGCCCCATTTTAAACCAACCCAAATGCTCAGAAAATCAATTAAAGTTCTTGATTGGCCGAAAATTTGCTCACGCACCGCCGAAGGACCTGCCGGAAAGTTCACTCGGGAAGGAATATTGCTCCCGAGTTAGCCCACTCCGTATTTTTCTACCATGACAATTACAAACCACAATTCCATCACACTTTTAGCTTCCTTTTATTTTTATCCATGATAGTTATATATATACCATATTTTGTTTTTTAATACACTTGTTTAAATGGATAGTTGTTTCAAACAAATGTGTGCTTCACTTCATGAGTGAATGCGATAACCATGTATATATAAACCAAAACATAAATGTTATATTAATATGGGGTTTGTAGCATAGATAATAATAGTTACATCAATTGTCTAAATATTTTAGAAAGATAAAATTATGCAAAGCTCATGGACATTTGTCCTTAGTTATACTCCACATATAGTGGTACTAACCAAAGGATGGTTCTGTTTTATTTTCCGGTCACCTGAGGATTCAGTTAACATTTTAAGTGATACCTAGTTATGTCGTGGAGGAAGATTAATGTTAAAAAGGTTGTGTGTTGGTTTTGATCCTGTAAAATACTATTTTCAGAGGTGACATGTTATGATTCTTCTTCTCGGTCTACCTCTACAATTTTGGAATCATGCCACTCTAGTGGCTATTGGCAATGAGCTTGGGCGATTTTTGCATGTGGAGGAAAATGTTCTTAAGGGTGAAGATAGATGAATGAGTAGAATATTAGTGGAGGTTGACATTCATAAAGGACTCCTGGAAAATCTGGACATTGAATGGAGAGGGAAGAGTCACTGTCAGAAGATAGATTATCTTGGTATCCCATTTAGTAGTTCTTTGTGCCGAAAGACATGTCATCTCAGGAAAGATTGTAAGGGTTTGGAGGAGGATGAAGAATCAGATTCCTTAGAGCATAGAAAAAAATTTGAAGGCTTTGATGAAAAGGAGGATAGTCCTACCTGGAACATTGGGGGGATATCATTTGAGGAAGAGGCATCACATCCTCATGATGGCAAGTTTTTTCTTGGTAATTTAAAGGTTTTTTGTCCTTTATTTTTTCACTCGCTTATTGAACTTGAGAAAGATACTCTGAAAAACTCTAAGTTTTTTTCGTTTACAAGTTCAAAGTATTTAGAAGGGCTTACTGTTTCGGGGGGAAATTCCCAGGCTTCTTTGGGGAACGTGAAAGAGTCTTTTGACTCTTTCTCTTCCGATTCATTGAATATTGTTGAGGATCTGGGCCTTCGGAGCTCTTTCACAGTGTTTTACGACCTAATGTTTATGGTAGAGTGGACTCAGTGAGTGAATCTTTTGATAAGGTTAATAGAGGGGTTGTTTCTGGGGGTGGTTTTGGGTCTGTTGATGTTGTCGGGAAGGGGAATATGGATTATATTATTGAAACCGTGGTTCCTTCATATAATGATATAGTTCAACAAAAACCTTTTCCAGTTTTCGACAGGTGCTCTAATGTTCCTTGTGGTTTCTCTGTGATGGAATTGAGGGGAGATGGACCTATGGAGTCAATTGCGACCTTAGCGGTGAGGAAGGGAGTGGTGTTTGAAGGTTTGGGAAAATACTTCTCTCCCATTAGGACAAGAAGTTCAAGAAAGAAGGTGGAAAAAGAGAGTGGTGAATCAAGATGTTCGGGTGTAGTTGTTTATGGTCCTAGTGCTCTTAGAGAAAATAAATCCCTTTCCAGATCTAAAAGATGAGAATTTTGTCATTGAACAATGGTGGAGTTCGGGGGGCTCCAAACTCTACTACCTTGCAGAGGTTGTTAGAATTAATTTCTCCTGATGTCTTTTTAGTACATGAAACTATGGTGGATGGATAGAAGGCTATGGCTATTCTGTCAAGTCTCTTTCCATTTTGGAAAGGTTGTGCAGTGGATTTTATGGCATTATCTGGGGGTTTATATGCCTCTTCGAATCCTCTTAGAGATGATTTTTTTCATTATGTTATCCATATAGGTATTCTACTGGAGGGTGTGATTCAAGAGGGTAATCAGGCTGTGAAAATTTTGAATTGTTATGGGTCATATGTTGATAGAAATTTTTTTTGGCACTTGGTAGTTGGAAGAGACATTTTAGATGAAAGCAATTTAATTATTGTTGGGGACTTGAACTTTACTGTTTCCTCAACAAAATTTTAGGGTGAGCATTCTCGTCTAGATCCACTGATGGGATTTTTCCATGGATTATTTCAAAATCATGGATTTTTGGGTATTGAGTGGATTTCTTTATCACTGACTTGGCGCAATGGTAGATGTGGAGATAAAGGAGTTTCTAAGATATTGGATTGATTCTATATGGTGGAATATTTGGTTGATTATGCATAGAATTATCGAGCTTGGGTGGTCAATTCATATATCTCATATCTCTCACCTATTGTGTTGGAATTTTCAGAGGGTGTGGAAAATATTAAATATCCGCTCAAATTTAATCATGTTTGGCTTGATGAGCAGGATTTTTTGGAGTTGGTGAAATTTTTTTGGATTTATTTCAATGAGGTAGAGGAGGTGTCTTCTATGATATGTCTTGTTTGGAAGTTAAAATCATTAAAATATGTTGTCATTGAGTGGGAAAGTATGCATAAAAAGCTTCTCAAGGAAGAATTGGTTAAAATCAAAGATGAATTAGAGGTTTCCTTCAGGGATGTGATTTATGTGGTGTGGTATCACAGTGATTAGTCCCTTATTCACTCTTTAAAAGACAGAAAGATGAAAATTCTTTCAATTGAGGAAGATTCTTGGAGGAAAAAAATCATTTCATATGGTTTAAGCAGGGTGACAAAAATACAAAAAAAAATCATAAATTTGTAGAGAACAGAAGGAACAAGAATGCCATCTGTGAGGTGTTTGGTGAAGATGGTTTTATCTTTACAGGTCAATAGGATATTGAGGCGGCTACAATTAGACATTTCAGCTCCTGTTTTGTAGATCCGGGTAATTGTAATATTGTAGATCAGTTGAAGGCAATGCAGTTGATTCCCAGGCTATTTTCAGAGGATGAAGTGCGAGATATAGGGTGTGATATCAGTTTGGGGGAAATAAATAAGGTACTAGAAGGTTTCTCAAAGGATAAGAGTTTGGGGCTGGATGGGCGGATTGTTGAATTTTTCCTAAAAAATTTCGAGTTGGTTGGGGAATACATTTTGGAGGTTGTAGATGAATCTAGGAGGTAGGGATCTGTGTCGGGTTCTTTAAATTATACGTTTATCACTCTTATCCCAAAGTGTGATAAACATTTAGGATTCAATGATTATGGAACAATTTATTTATGCAATATCTTCTATAAAATTATTACTAAAATCATTGCTAACGGGTTGTGACCTGTGCTATCAAAGGTGATTTCTATTGAACAATTTGGTTTTCTTCTGGATAGATAGATCTTGGATGCTATGGGGGTGGCGCAAGAATTTCTTCATAGCATAAAGTTAAATAAGATCAAAGCTTTGGTACTTAAACTGAATCTTCATAAAGCTTATGATTTTATAAATTGGGATTTTCTTTGGTTGGTGTTGCTTTAGACTGGTTTGGGTCTTCATGTTACAAATTGGATTCTCAGACATGTATCATCAACTAATTTTGTTGTCTTGATAAATGGGGGTCCAACATATTTTTTCAAAAGTGTCAGGGGTATCAGTCAAGGGTGCCCACTTTCGTTGTTGTTGTTTATCCTGGTCATGGAAGGGTTAGTTTATTACTAAAGCAAGCATAAGTTGAGGGTAGGATTAGAGGCATGAAGGTTTCTAATCTTATCAAGATCATTCATCTGTTGTTTGTTGATGATGTGTTGATAATGGCTAAAGGTTCGTCGTTGGAATGGAGAGTGATTGGTGAGATTTTTTACCTGTTTTGTAATGTTGTGGGACTTTCCATAAACACCTAGAAATCCTCCTTTCATTACTATGGTTTGATCTCTTCCAACCTTATTTATTTTAAGTCTTTATTTTCTTATCAGTTTGTGGAGCTGGCAGTTGGTTTTCGGTACCTGGGATTTTATCTCAAGCCAGACAATTACTGTAAAGAGGATTGGAGATGGATCTTAAACAAATTTGATAAGTGTTTAGGGAACTAGTGTTATAGGTGGCTCTCATTGGGGGGGAGATATGTCCTTTCCAAATCGGTTTTGGAAAGTTTATTGGTTTATTGGTTGTCATTGTCTTGTATTCCTAAGTCATTTTTAATCTTGATTAGAAGGATTTTTTTTGTCTTTTTATGGAATGGGAATAGGGAAAAGGAGGGTGTACATATTTTTCATTGGGAGACGATTGCTCGTCCTAAAATCTATGGAGGATGGGGACTGAAGAATATGGATATGTTTGGTCGAACACTGGCTGCTAAAATTTTATGGAGATGCATGACAAAAGTTGGATTATGGAACAAGGTAGTGAAAGATAAGTATCTTCATAATTATTATGTAAATGCATGGTTCAGAGGGACCCCTCTGAAATCTTACAGAGTATCGAATTCTTGGCGTTGTCTTTTAAATTCATTTCACATTGTATCATATTGGCTTTCTTGGAAGCCTGGGCATGGTATGCCAATTAGAATTGGAGAGGATTCAATTATTGGGTTGTTATCTTGTTCGAAGCTGTCAGAGAATCTCATTTCCAGGTTATGGGATAGAGGGTTTCATTATATATTTTAGGTGGTGACTCCTCCAAGGCGAGGTTTGGTTATGTCACAATGGATTTCGGTAGAGGATTTGGGTCTTCATGGCTTTTTAGCAGATGAATGGAAGGTATAAATTAGGGTTGTCAACCAGTCTGGTGTTTACCAATCAAACTATTCGGATGAGTTATGTTGGTCATGGAATGTAAATTCAGAAAGGAGGTTACTGCTAAGTAGGCCTATGCAACCTTATCATTCCATTCTTTGAGGTGTTCTCTGAAGTGGTGGCACAGGGCGCTTGGGATTGGAATATTCCAACCAAACTTAAATTGTTCAGTTGGATCCTTTTAGAGAATAAGGTAATAACCCGAGACAATTTGCAGAAGAAGGGTGGCATGGGTCCTAGTATTTGTATGTTATGCTTTTACGGAGGAAAAAATATCTATAATTTAATGGTTCAGTGTCATTTTTCTCAGCTGGTTTGGAAGGAGGTGTTATCATATCTTAAATTGAGTTTCGATTGGAATTTGCAGCAGCTGAATGTTTGCTTCAGATTTTGGATGCTTTGTTTTCTTGGTTTAAAGTGTTGTCGTGTTTTATTTGTTGGCAGTTGTGGTTACACAGGAATGCAGTGATTTTTGAGGGAGTCAAGTTCTCTGATAGAGTTTTTTACTTTCGGGTGTTGGCTATGCTTGAGAAATTTTAGGTTGTTAATATCTCCAAAACAAGGCTTATAAGACCGCATGCATTAGCGATGGATATACCTATTGGATGGTTTGATGGAGTGTCTCAGCACGAGAATTTGAAGTTTGGAGATGGTGGGTGATTAAAATAAATGGGTTGATCAGTTACAAGTGGAGGTTCAACCATGGTACTGACACGAATACTCGCGGAAAATTGTTGGGAGTTTGGGCTCTTCTATTGATGGCGATCAAATTGCACATTTATCATTTGCAGGTCATGGGGAATCCAAATATCGTCATTGATTGGTTGAATCATCAAGGTGACATTCAGGTGACATGTTTTCACTTTTGGAAGGAACAAATTCGTAACCTGATTTTGGAATTTTCTTATATCAATTTCATCCATAAATATATAGAGAATTCAATCAGGATGCGGATATGATTTCAAAGAAGGCGTTGGATACTATGGAAGGAAAAATGTTCTATTATAAGATAATGGAAGATTCCTTGGGTCATGGAAGGTGCCTTTGGTCCTAAAAGGCAGTTAGACATCTTCTAATATTTTTTTTTATTTTTCGTTTGGTGTTTAGATGTTGTTCATGCTTTTGGTGCATGTAAGTTGTCAGGTGACAATAATTTAGGGGATTGCTTGATATTGTTAGGACGTTGTTGAATTTGATTGCCATTATGTACTGAAGGTAATTTTTTATATTTATTATAATATAAAGAACATTTTTCTTGGTGAAAAAAAAATTAAATAAGAGTATGCTTATAAAATAAAGAGAAATTATGTATGTTATGTGGAAAGGAAGAAGAACTTGAAACTTTAAATATTGGGGATCCACGACTTGAGAAGAATGGAGTAATGCTAAAATTTTACATTCAATTTAAACATTTGTACCTATTTGAACATTTGTTGGTGAAGAGTTTCTAAAGTGCTAATTTCAAATAGGAAAGATAATTTCTAGTTAATTTTATATGATTTTTTTTTTATGAGACTAAAATTAACAGAATATTAATTTATGTGAACATAATTAAAGGGTACTATTGAAGAGATTGTAACACTCGCAATATTCATTAAGATAGTAAACTCGAAAACTTGACTCGAGGAAACCTCCTATTTATAATTCACAACAATTAATCATTCAAACTAACCAACCAAACTAATTAAAATGAATTTATGCTAGTTTTTTTAATTATTTTGAACAATTCATATGTAAAATTTTACTGAATGTACAATCAATTTTAATCATTTACCTACTTTTACATCATTAAAAATACAACATTATCAATGAATGTTCTGTATGAAAAGATGTGTGGATTTGGAATACCTAAAATATTAACTTAGAAACAGATGTTATCTTGTGGATATTTTGCAGCCTCTAAACTTGGGGATGAAGAGGGAATATGTTTTTTCTATAAAAAGTGGTTGATGTAAGAGAGGCTAACAAACAATCATATGTAAGTGATTATACATCATAATCAACTTTCAAATAACAACCATTCGTAGCTCAGTGATTATACATCATAATCAACTTTCAAATAACAACCATTCGTAGCTAAGTGATTATACATCCTATTAACACAGTCAAATTTGTTCATATCACATTAGCTCTTATGTTTGTTGACGTGGGATAAGAGGCACTCATACCACCTCGTTTATTTGGTTAAAATTGGTCTTAAATATCGTAGTAACTATGAAAGAAGTGAGAGTTTCATCTGTTTTATGAACTTTTCCCATGAAACTTTATCCTTGGGTTTTCGTTTATTTTAAGATGACCCAAGTCATAGGATTTCCAAAAAAATATTGGAAAAAGTAGAACTTTGACTCAGACCACCCTCACTGAAAATGAAGTGATTTGAATATCACATATACAATGTTTTATTTACCCAAATGATCATACATTATATCATATTTACCAAATTCAGTTGTATCAGAGAAAAAAATATGAAAATTTGCTAATTTGATTAGAATAATGAATAGTTTGATGAAATTTGATTCGGTTCGTAGCATAGGTGGTTCAACAAGTGGAATAAATTAACAAGAAATCCATGATTCATAATTTACCCCACACATATTTGGAGTAGTACCTTCCTGAAAACAGATAAAAAGATGTGGGATTGTGTGCAGGCAGAAGGCAAAAATGAAAAGTAAAGTAATTCATAGATTTGAAAAAAATCTCAAATCATTGATAGAAAACAAGCATGTTGGCAGGGCGTCATTCCTTCTTCTAGATGAAACCATTCATATTTTTAAGTTGTTATTGAAATAGGTCCTAGTCAAGTATTCAGTAAGGCAGGAAGCCAGACTCAAGCACCACAATGTTGAAATGCAAGCAAAGCGATCTATTCTATCACTTTTTTTTTTCGGTTGTAAGGAATGAATTTCTTTAGGAATGAAGGCAATATTCTTGAGGGAATCTCAGTAAGTTCTTTAGTCCTTTAGTCCCTATACTCTTCGAGAAGAAGATTTGTCAGCTAGGGAGTTAGGAATCATGGATGGTGTTAGTTAGGGAGTCAAGAAGTCGAGATGGAGTATTAGATAAATAAGTTTTGAAATGATGAATGATTTTGGAGGGAAGAGATGGGTGTGGCTTCTCTTGATGAATTTCACTTCTAAGAGAGGTTACATTATTATAAGTTATTTAAATTTCAAACTGAATGAGTATAAAAATTAAACAAAATGCATAATTAATCTAAGAAAAAAAGTATATATATCTAAGTCTTTAAAATGTATACTCACTAATTTTTTTTAATTAAAAATTAATTTTTTATTCAAACTTTTATCCTATTGAATCGAATTCAAATTCAAACTTGGTAATATACATTATATTTACATAATCAACTTTGTTCATATCACATCACCCCACTTTGTTGATCTGTTTTATGAACTTTTCCCATGAAACTTTATCCTTGGGTTTTGGTTTATTTTAAGATGACCCAAATCATAGGATTTCAAAAAAAATATTGGAAAAAGTAGAACTTTGACTCAAACCACCCTCACCAAAAATGGAGTGATTTGAATGTCACATATACAATGTTGTATTTACTTAAATGATCGTACATTATATCATATTTACCAAATTCAACTGTATCAGAGAAAAAAATATGAAAATTCGCTAATTTGATTAGAATAATGAATAGTTTGATGAAATTTGGTTCGGTTCGTAGCATAGGTGGTTCAACGAGTGGAAAAAATTAACAAGAAATCCATGATTCATAATTTACCCCACATATATTTGGAGTAGTACCTTCCTGAAAACAGATAAAAAGATGTGGGATCGCATGGAGGTGGAAGGAAAAAATGAAAAGTAAAGTAATTCGTAGATTTGAAAAAAATATCAAATCATTGATAGAAAGAAAGCATGTTGGTAGGGCGTCGTTCCTTCTTCTAGCTGAAACCATTCGTATTTTTAATTTTTTGTTGAAATAGGTCCTAGTAAAGTATTCAATAAGGCAGGAAGCCAGACTCAAGCACCACAATGTTGAAATGCAAGCAAAGCGATCTATTCTATCACTTTTTTTTCGGTTGTAAGGAATGAATTTCTTTAGGAATGAAGGAATATTTTTGAGGGAATCTCAGTAAGTTCTTCAGTCCTTTAGTCCCTATACTCTTCGAGAAGAAGATTTGTCAGCTAGGGAGTTAGGAAGCATGGATGGTTTTAGTTAGGGAGTCAAGAAGTCGAGATGGAGTACTAGATAAATAAGTTTTGAAACGATGAATGATTTTGGAGGGAAGATATGGGCGTGGCTTCTCTTGATGAATTTCACTTCTAAGAGAGGTTACATTATTATAAGTTATTTAAATTTTAAACTGAATGAGTATAAAAATTAAACAAAATGCATAATTAATCAAAGAAAAAAAGTATATATATCTAAGTCTTTAAAATGTATACTCACTAATTTTTTTTAATTAAAAAATATTTTTTTATTCAAACTTTTATCCTATTGAATCGAATTCGAATTCAAACTTGGTAATATACATTATATTTACATAATCAACTTTGTTCATATCATATCACATCACCCCCACATGATCTCTCGTGCTTACCTAGCAAAGTACTCGTACTTATTTTAATGATTATACATTCAATTTATTTAGATAATTTGAGTGATTGTACATTATCTTGACATAGTCAACCTTGTTCATAGCATCTGCCTTGTTTGCAACGATATCATTAGTGTTTTTGAGAGCTACGTCTTGATTTTGCTAATTTTCTTCTTTGGCGATCTGAATCTTTCATTTTCAGTGACTCTTTTTTTGGACAACTATGTGTTGCCTCACATTGGTCTTATTTTCTCATCAACATGTAGAATTTCAAATTTTCTTTACTTGTCAAATATAAATTTGATGACGGTTTTTTATTTTCCATGCCGTCACTTCACTTTTTATTTAAATTTATGAGTGTACAATTATATGTTTATTCTAGTATTACAAATTTTCATCTAAATTTAAGTTTTTCCAACTGTTTTACTATTATATGTTAATTTTACTATTATAATTTTTTATCTTTTCTAAATTTTGGAAATACAATTTTATGTTAATTTTAGCATTAAAAATTTTCATCTAAATTTAAGTTTGTCCAACTTTTTTGTTATTATATGTTAATTTTACTATTATATTTTTGTATCTTTTCTAAATCTTGGAAATACAATTTTCTATACTTAGAAAACAACATAAAAAACATTCATAATTATAAACCTTAAAAACCCTCTAAAAAATATCAACCAATATCTTGACATCCAGTCATGAAGATTAACAAGATGAGGCTAGAGACCATTAAAATGATAGATGAGCCTTGTGGAGATAACATGGAAATAACATCCTTCCTCATAGGGATGGAAGGAGACAAAGATTTTTGCAACAAACAAGATAGAGGAACAACATTGACATTCCTGGAGACAACATAACTGAAAGAGATGCGACGAAAAGCAACAGAACTATAGGATGAGCCTTTGAGAAGGCACCCCGACGACACACCAGAGGACTCATAATGAGAATATCTAAGTTTAGGAATATCCGATTCAGTTTCCATCATGAAGTAAAGACTAGCAGTCGAGGAGGAAACAACCCCGAGCATTCCTACAACTGGCTAAGGATAAACCCCAGTCGCAGGAGCCATTTCGCACATGTACAATCTGATTTTTATAAAAACTTATAAAATGGTGTATTTTACTAGTGCAAGGTATCCCTAGTTTTATGTACTACCTCGATTAGGTGTCTTAGCTAACATGGTTCATTGTAACACTAGTTACCCTCATCCATAAATTCAACCTAGATCCCTTTAAAAGATAGTATATAACTGACATTTTCCTTGAATAAGATACTTGTAGGCTCCATACTCAATTTCTTCCCCTAGGCATTCTATAGGCATTGATCCTCTACCTAGTTATTCTCCAACAAGCTTGGGACACCATCTTGATACTTATGAGAAAATACTAGGTATAACTCCCATTAGGGGGGAAATTTTTCTTAATATATTCTCTGGATTTAGCTAGTTCCTTGGGAATTCTATCTGATATCTCACTTGATTTACTAACCCCAATATTTGTGATTATGGCTCTAGATTTCTTGGCTTATGTTGGTGATTTGTAAACTGCCATGGATATTCCACTAAAATAGTTCATCACAAGAAATATTGTATTGTGATGAAATATTGTTATGGATATTCCACTAAATTGAACTAAAGTCTTGTTGACTACTTTTGTTTTCCCATCTATCTGTGGATGGAAATCTATATATCTCTTCAACTCAGTGTCCATATTTTCCCAAAGTGTAGTCCAAAAGGCATTGAGAAATATGGTATCCTTTTATGAGATGATGCTCCTTGGTATTCCAAAGAGAATCCAGACCTATTCAAAGAACATTTTTGTTGTTTCTTTTCCTTTGATGGTCCTTTTACAAGGCATAAGAATGCACATCTTTCTAAACTTGTGAACTTGCACAAACAAATAGTGATCTCCCTTGTTGGTTGTTGGCAAGCCACCCACAAAATCCATGGAAATTCTTTCCCAGGTTCAAGTGGGTACAAATAAGGGATGGTATAAACCTTGTTTTCTATTATTGAGCTTGTTTGTACAACAACATACACATCCTCTAATATACAGAGCTACATCTTCTTTCATTTTGACCCAATACACATACCTTTGTAAGTTGACAACTATATTCCCAACACCAAAATGTCTTGTAACATTGGACGTGTGAGCCTCTTTGATAAGCTACAATATTTCACCATTAGGGATACATATGGTATCCATCAGGTAGAGAAAACCACTCTAGAGATGATAGTTATCCTTATCATCACCTTCTTCTACATGAATTAGTCCATGTAGCTACTAAAATACCTCCTTAAAGTCTTCATCTTCTATGTATGCCTTTTTATTTGCATCATGGGTAAAATGATCCATGTGTATAAGAGTTCCCAAAGCTGTAATATTGGATGTGGGTGGCCTTGAAAGAATGTCTTCCAACTTATTAGTGTTCCCCTTCTTATAATTGATGACTAGAAGAAATTGCTACAAAAATCCCATCCACTTGTAGTGTCTAGTTTGTTGAATCTTACTTTGGGCCTATAAATACTGTAGTGGTTGGTGATGCATGTGGATAACCGTTTCCTTTCCCATCAGATAGTGATTCCACTTCTTAATAGATTGAACCAGGGCATATAGTTCCTTATCATACATAGGGTAGTTTATGCCTCCCCCATGAAACAATTCAAAATTAAAATGATAGCATACCAGCTTACATCCCTACATCAAGACTACTCCCATATCATATCCACTTGCATCTGTGTCCAATTTGAAAGGCTTCTACAAGTAAATAAATGAAAGGATTGGTGCATCATTGATCTTCCATTTCAGCTCATCAAAATATTTTTGTTGATTCTTTCTCCACTGGAAACTCTTATCACTGGATGTTATGGCATGGAGTGGTTCAGACACAACTAAAAATGATGCTATGAACTTCCATAGGTATTTTTCTTCCCCAACAAAGCTCCTAAATTTAGTGACATTAGTAGGAATTGGCCACTTGAGGATGGCATTCATCTTCGCAAGATATATCTTGAGTTCCCCTCCACCAATCATGTACCCCCAAAAAACTAATGAATGTTGAGTAAACTCACTTTTCTTAAGTTTAACTAGTAGTTGATTCTTTTTCAGAGTCTTTAACATGTGCATGAGATGTGAGATGTTCTCTTCTCGGGTAGATCTATAAACCAATATGTCATCCAAATACACTATTACAAATGAATATAAATAGGGACACAATACATCATTCATCAACCAAATAAATGTAGTTGGTGCATTAGATAAATAAAAAAGCATGACCAACCATTCATATAGACCTTGCCTTATATTGAAGGCGGTCTTCTAGGTGTCTTCTTCTTTAACATGTACCTGGTGGTATCCTAATTTGGGATCCAACTTAGTGAAGTATTTTGCATGCTACAATTGATATAATAAATCATCGATCATGGGCAGAGGGTATTAATTCTTGACTGTGATCTTATTCAAGGCTCTATAGTTGATACACATTCGCTAAGTCCCATCCTTCTTGGGAAATATGATGATAGGAGACCCACAAGGTAAAGTGCTTGGTTTAATTACTCCTTTCTCTAGCAATTGTTGCAATTTTTTCTTCACTTTTTTTTCTTCCAGAAAAAGACTATCTATATTGCCCAATATTTGGTAATGGAGAGTCAGGAAACAACTATATCTCGTGATCCAATTACCTCTTAGGTGGAAACCTTTTAGGGTCTTGAAACACTCCTTTATATGCCTATAATAACTCCTCCAAATAAAATTTATGCTCTTTAGGAAATCCCTCTAGGGATGCCTTTACTCTTACCAATTCATCACCTAATTGATTCTCTCTTAAGAAAAGAAACACATACTTCTTACTAGAACTGATCAACTTTTTGTCTTGGTTGTTACTTACCAAAGAGATCTTTGAATTACCTTTGTGTGCGTTGATGATGTAATATTTTCCATCCTTTATTAGGAGATATTGGTTTTCTCTCCTCGTAAAGATTGCATCCCTCATATACATGTAGGGGATTCCAAGCACTACACTACACACGTCAGGTAGTACTACATCTAACTCCACTTCATCTATAAAATTTGGACTCATAAAAAATTTGATCTTACACTATTTTGTGACCTTGAGATATACATCCTTGTTTACCCATTCCAATGGATATGGGATAGAATGAACATGAACTTCCAACCCAAGCTTGTTGACCAAATCAACTACTATGAGGTTGGCTTGTGAAATAGAATCAAATAAAGAATCTACCTTGGAATTTTCAACCTGGATATTAATATCAAAGATTCTTGTAATATCTTTATCTTCCTTTTGATGAAGGCTACTCAGATTCACCTCCTTCTACACTAAGGTGTAGCCAATATTCTCATCCACATTTGAGGTGCTCTCTATCATGACTCTTGAACTTGTGTCTAGTAGGTTCTTCTTCTTGACATCCTTCTTATGATTCTTTGGATTTAGCTCTGGATGTAGCTTCCAACATTTATATTTGATGTGACCATTGATATTACAATGGTTGTAGTGGTTTTTTGAATCCCTGCACTAACATGTAGTAGTTTTCATTTTCTTGTCTTTTCCTTTCCACTTCTTCTTCCCCTCCTTGGAACCATCCTGGTCATATTTCTGTTTAGAAACACTTGGTTATCCTTTCTTATGGCCTTTTTTCTCTAGGTATTGTTCTTTCACACAGGCCTCATCAATGGTCCTTGGTTTTAAGAGCATCACTTGCTTTCACAAATGACTGTGTAGACCCCTCATATACTTAGGAGTATCTGAGTTCTCAGGAGAGATACCCAACATGATTTCCATTATCCTAAACTTTGTGGTGTACTCTTGCACACTCTACCCTTGCCTCTGCATGAAGTGGCGCTAATGGATCCACTAGTCCTTTACATCACCCTCTAGCCTAAGAGTCTATGTGTGGCTTTCCTACTAGGATAGTGCATGGCCCTCTAGTTTCAGTCGGGAAAATAATTTTTTCTAATATCCATCTATATTATGGACACTAAAATACACTTCTAATCATTGCAACCAATGATTCAACTTAACAACAACAATATCACCTTGGTATGGCTTGATTTCCACTTTTTCTTCCATTTTAAACAGAGGTTGTGAAGAAGTGATGACACTGGAACTTGGTTGCTCTTTATTGGGTTCTTTTTTCAACTCCTTTTATGGGTCATCACTATCTCCTAGTTTCTCATCCAATCCAATCTTTGAGTTAGATCTGTGAACCTCCTCGAAAGGTTTGAAATTTTTCACCAGAGAAGCCATGAGGAGGGCCATGTTGTGAGAGATATCAATGACTTTCTCTTTCATCCTTGCAAATATCTCTTCTACTGCATTGCAAGGGTTTTTATGAATGGACGCATCCACCATGGTTACAATTCAATGACTTCCTTTTTAAGCCAATTCCTAGATCCTACAAATTTCCAAAAATACCCCAAAGAAAACTACTCTTATACCAATATTACCTATAAAACATTGTGGATATTCCACTGAAACATTTTGTCACAACAAATCTTGTATTATTTTGAAATATTTTATTATTCAGGTTTATTTTCATAGATCTCAAATTTGTTAGCACTAGCTTATTGCTCAAAATTATGAAAATAAATGAAATACGAACATGAAAGAACAAGCAAATTAACACACCATCCACACAAATGAACATAAGATGTGTTATGGGAAACTTGAAATGTGAGAAAACCTAGATAGAAGATGAGGCCTATTCTCTGCTCTCTTTTTTTTAGTTATGAAAATGCAAATACAAAGAAATCAACACACTATAAAGTTGCCTATGACATTGTGGCGATTGAAATTCCTTAATATTGGAACCTAGGTATCTTGTTATCTAGTAATTTCCTTGTTGTAAATCAAATTAGTTGTTTATCATCTCACAAAGCATAATACAATTGATGGTAATTAACTCAAATAAATAGTAGAAGCAATACCAGAAACCAAAATATCAAACAAAATACACAAAGATATTATTCTCATCAAATAAGATTATCATTCAAATAAATTCAAATCTTACAAGGGCTCCATTATTGCAAAAATGGCCCAATGATAAATAGAGAAAAATTACAACAAAATGTGACTAGTTGATTTGTTTCCCAAACTGACCAATACTTCTTCATGTGTTGTTGTACGATCACGTATGGCTACAATGCAATCAATACAACCTCTTATTGCATTGTATTTCTCTATCCATGCAGCATGTATGATGATACCCACACTGTATACACAATTTGTAGGTTGACACTCATGCTATATTGTGTGACCTGTATGATAATACTTTCACTATACCGTGCGACCTTTGTTCTGATATGTGTGTTGTACTGCATGACTTGTATGTTGATACTCACGTTGTACCACACAAACTAAACCACAATACTTGTGTTATCCATGACAGCCCAATCCTTCTACTATATTCTTTCTATATCTCCTCCTTTGGCCTAGATATCTAGGTGAAAGTCCTTCTCCACCTATCCAATATCTCCTTGAATCATCGTCCTTTGTGATCCAACCCTTGAGAAAAAGTACTTATTTTCTCTCAAAAGGTATCAAGTGTCTCCTCCTTCACCCTTCCTATGCTTTTATAATATTGAGTTATGACCTAACCCTAATCTCCAAAGTGATTGGCAACTGATATTACTTCTCACCTAACTTGAGATCAATGGATAATATTTAATTCACTAATTCTAATAAATTTAGCATTTCATTAAATAAAATCACTTTACTTTAATAATTCCTTTAATTAAAACAAATTACCAAGGTAGAAGGATTGGGACAACTTCCACACATCTAGACACTTAGACTTGTGCAGAACTACTTGTCTAATGCTACAAACATCAACACTCCCTCTTAGAAAGGTATGTAATTATCGAAGAGCCACCTGGAACTAGTTCTTCTTCCAACCTTTGCATAGTGCCGCACACATCATCCTACGCACTGGAATCCATCCAACCCTACTGCTCAGTTTCTCCTTGAACACTAGAAGTCTCAGAATCGATAACGCTACACATTAGTTCCTTGAAGTATGGAAAATTATTTGGAGGAATTCTCTCCCTTTCTATACTCATAGGATCCTCCTCCTACTCCTAAGCATCCATCAATGTTAACTCATACCAACCAGGTCTCCTGAAAAAACTAGAAGGGGATAACTCCCTCTTCCCATCTGAAGGTTGACTCCTCACACTGGAAGTTTGTGAACTTTGATCACCCTTCAAAGCCTCCTTCTTCTCGTCCTTTATCAATGACATCAATCCATTATCCAATATCCCCTTGGATCCATCTACAAGCTTACCCAACAACCCATAAAACCTTCCCTCTTTGACTCCAATGCTCACTTATGTGTCAAGGATAGATCCCGATGGACATATGGGTACTTTCCTTCTCTGAAAAGTAACGAAAAACCCCCTGTCCTCCATAACTGAGACTAAGAGAAAAATTTTCTTTAGTTCTATAACGTAAATCACATCTTTGGCCTCTAACAAACCCCTCGACTCAAGTTTAAACATGATAGTTCCATTCCTCTTCATTGCATACTTGGCATCATCACCAATATGCACATGGGTCCTGAAAGGAGAAGGTGAGATATATATGAAAATATATATATTCAATAATTATTAATTATTATTCAATGTCCATTATTAAGTTTACAATGGTGCATATAAATACATGAAAATGAATATATTCATGTCTTTAGACAATGGAAATGACTTTACATTAATGGTATAATTAATACATTAATGATATAATTAATAATTAATGGAATTTGTAATATACAATAAGGTATATTACAAGTCACCCCTTCTTGAAAAACTTCATCCTCAAATCATAGTTAAAGACTAATGATTGGATCTAAACTCGGCTTTTGAAGCCAAAATCATGTAGAACCACTGTGTAGAATTCACTTCTTAGTTGTTTGAGAACTTTCTCTCTATTTTGTTGTTCAATTGCAATGCTAATCCTTTTCAACACTCCATAACCCTTTAAGATAATTGACTTTATCAACTTGCCAAGAGGTAGCTTCTCATCATTATAACCAATCTGCATCATTTGTTGTTTCATCATGTTCACATTGCATATGAGAGAGATAAATTGTGCTAGATGATTGTCCAAATTACTTTATTGAGGTTGATTCTTAAAAATGGATTCAATTTCCTTCTTTTCAATTTGTTATTTCTTACTTGATTTATCTCCCTCATAATCCATTTCTAACCAAGTATAATTTTTTGGGTAAGGAATGAAAGTGCATATATTGCACCATTGGTTCTTGGTTTTTTCAAATAAATTTAATTCAAATTATGAAATCGTTCCATCACGTGACAAAAAAGGACCACATAGATTATATTTACCCTTAACACCAACTCTTCCCCAATGGTTGTATACGATATATTTTCCTCCAGTGTCAGCTTCTAATGCTTGAATGACATAAATCTTGTTGTTATTTTCACCAACATTTGTCTGATTCATCATGGCATCAAAGATATTATCCCCTATATGCAAAACATGATAATAGGTCTTTATGTCATCTGGAATCCACTTGTCTAAGATCAAATTGCCCTTCTTAGTTGCCAGAACAATATTTTTCTCTGAACTTTTGTCAGTTCCTCTATCTCACTCATTGTGTTCGTCTACTTTGACATCAATTGAACTATCCTTCGGCGTTGCGCCAAGATTTTCAACAAGAACCTTTTTAGTTCCAGGAGTTGAAAGTCCATGAGTATAAATCTCTTTCCGTAACCCATCATTGATATCTATGTCTTTTTTTCTATTGCAATAATCTATCTCATTATCATCTTTGAGTGTAGATATTTTCTTTGATCTTGACTAGTTTCTCTTTTCACCAACCACTAAATTTGTATTTTTAATATCATCTTTACATTTTTGTGTATCTTTGTCTCCATGTTTGGTCAAGGGGATGTTTCTTCTTTCCCTATTCATTGTTGAGTCTATATTGTCATTAGATATGTTTCCATTCTTTGACTTCATTTTATCCATAATAGATAAATTGTTCTTCCATCCAGAAGCATCAAGTTCACACTTAGAAAGCTCATTATGAAGTTATTTCACTTTGAGAGTATGTGCCATCGTCACTTAGTCATATTTTTTGAAATTATTTCTATCTTTTTCATCTTCTTCGAGGGATTTCTTATTTGGTGGCTTGTGCCTTTTCTCTCCACCCGCTACTGAATTCATATTATCTTAGTCGATGGAATGCTTCTTACTGTTATTTTACTCTCTCCTCTTATCCACTTCCATGTTTGACGTCTTAATATGGAGATCATTTCTAGCCTTTGAGTTCAGTTCATCCATAGTAGCAACATTAAGTTGGTCTGCCAGGTCAGGATTTTGTCCAATTGTATCAATCCCACAATTGGTTATCTCATCTCGAATCTCTTGCACTTTGGGTTTATATGGTTGATTGGGTTCCATCAATGACACTTGAAATTTCTTTGAAGGAGAGTCATGCATTGTATTGCACCTGGATTTGATTATACAGTCCCATGTTGAATTGGTATTAGGGTTATGAAGCCTGTCAATTGCATTCATGAAGCTCGTCTCAAGTTTCTCATGGGTTTTTTCTCTTTTTGGAAAAATGTTGATGAGCGAAGAGCATGCAGGGGAAGAAACAAGTCTCATATCCATACAACTTGTTACACCATTCGTATCATGAAGACGAGAATCTGGATCACCACAGAGAGCGCAAGAGGAGCGATTATAGCTATATAGACATGATGAGTCCAATTTGGGGTAGATTTGAGTCTTGTATTGATGTTGGGATATGGCCTCATGAGGGGTACTACTACTTACAAGCTAAATTTCATGATGTTGGTATTCTTGTGGAAAACCCAACTCATCCCAATGTTTCTCAATTGATGATATTGATGTAGTGAACCCTAATTTGTTGCCTCTGAAAATGCGCATATCGTCTATCTCAAGCTCGACTTCAATGGATTCACCATAAGAGCTTTGAGAAGGCCTAATTGTCCTTAGTTTATTTGGGTCATTCATCAATCTCCATTGGGGATCACATCACTAAATTGCTTGTGGGGCAATATTGTAACGCCATGAATATTGTAAGATTCTTAAATGGTGATCTGTCTTGCAAGATTCTCATTGTATTGGAGACCCTGCAATCGAATCCATGGAACCTCTATATTGAATTGGTAGGGTTGTTGTCCTAGCCTTTTGTTGTTGTTGAGGAATACCAAATTTTGGAAAATTAGTAACATGACTTGTTGGTGGAGTTCAAGGGGAATACATCGTGTTTAAATTGGACCAACAATATATATTACGAAATGCTTCATTCAATTTTTCAATTTTGGCATCCAATGAAGCATTTATTGCAATAGTTACTTGACTTACAAGGCCCACACAAAATTATTTAAGACCTTTGCTTAATTCCGGCATGGAGGGAGCTTTGGAAGCATTGGTAAATGAAGAAGACGTAGTGTTGAGGCCTATCCTAGCTCTGATACCAGTTGAAAGTAGAAGGTGAGATATATGTGAAAATATATATATTCAATATTTATTAATTATTATTCAATGTCCATTAAGTTTACAACAATTTGTATAAATACATAAAAATGAATAATATAGTCACGTCTAAATACAGGTCCCTGATTCCTCTATTAGACTGTTGAATATATCCCATGATTCTATCATATGATGAGAAGCACCACTTTCCAAGTACCAATCATTCCTTGAGTTGGTGCTCATAGAGAGGCAGGAGACCAGTGAGAATTCCTTTTCAAACTTTGTTGCAAAGTCATCTAGTTGTGTCTTTGTTGATGTTGTTTTCTACATCTTCCCTTGTCCTTTCTTCTTTGGATACTATGATACATAGTTCCCATACATATGGAACGTGAAACACTTGATTTTACTCTAGTCCTTATTGCCTGGATCTAAGGTTGGATCCTCATTGTCACCCTTCTTGTTAGAACCCTTTTCTTTTCCCTTTCTTGTCTTTTTTGTGTT
Source organism: Picea engelmannii (assembly GCA_009831015.1). Classification (NCBI taxonomy): domain Eukaryota; kingdom Viridiplantae; phylum Streptophyta; class Pinopsida; order Pinales; family Pinaceae; genus Picea; species Picea engelmannii. The sequence continues at coordinate 2,553 of ML779896.1, read as the reverse complement.
TCCTACTTAAGACTCCTCCCAAGTCTCTTCCTAGATGTAATAATCCCAAATCCTATGCCAATATCGGAGTTTTTCCTGGGCACAAACTCCCTTGAAATATATATATATATATATATATATATATATATATATATATTAATTATTATTCAATGTCCATTAAGTTTACAACAACATGTATAAATACACACAAATGAATAATATAGTCATGTATTTAGACAATGGACATGACTTTATATTAATGGTATAACTATTAATTAATGGACTTTGTAATATACAATAAGGTATATTACAGGTTTTTATCGGACAAATCGACAAGTGTGGACACAAACTAATTTCCCTAATTTCACCCTGAAACTAGAACAAAACAAGACATAATATTAAACTTCCCCTAAGTTTTAATCATCAAGCATACTAACTAACAAGAGATAAATGACATACCTTTTAAATGTCGTTTGTCCTTGCTAGTGTCATCCTCTCTCCATTTCAATCCTTATGGGATGTTGAACCTGTAAAAAGATACAAGACAATGAAGTGAAAGCAACAACATATGCTCAACAAAACCTATGTATGTGATCAAGGAGTCATACAATAAAATAAGACCAATTTTATGGGAAAGAAATATATCACTATATTAAAGATATAAAAAGGAGAATACAACCAATGCCTTGATGTTGTAAGGTCCCTTCCAACAGTTCCTTGCTTCCCACACACTTCTACTCCATGGATTCTGAGATCAACAATCTATCTCGACAAAGCAAAGCTCAAAGCCAATAGACAAGATCCAAAAACTCCAAGCTACAAAACTCAAGAACTTTCCAACTAAGCACTAGCCAACTCAATCCAACTTTCCCCATGAGAAATCTTCTCCTTTTATAGGCTGAAAAGGATAGGGTTAGGAGGTTATGATGATCCCATGAGATCAGAGATGCGACTAAGATCCAAACCGATCAGAGGCCACCTCACCCTCAAAGCTTCTATTCTAGAACTTTCGAGAAATTCCTCTTTTTCCTTCGTACAAAAATCGTCGCACCCTTAACACTGAGAAAACTGCGACAACATCGTAGGAAACTGTGGTGGAACTTGAAATGATCCTAGATCATCACACCCTTAACACTAAGCAAGGTGTGACGATCCCTTTTTATAAGGTTTTTACAAAGGAAAATATAATTTTCATCTTTCTGGGAAAATGTGTCTTCATTGTTCTTCAGGGATTCAGGCCATTGATCCTTCTAAAGAGAAAGGATAGGTGTACATCATTAATGGTCATAGGGGCGATGAAAATAATGTGTAACAGTAATCCCCCCAAAGTATGAATTTAGAACAGAGTGATAGCTGAAATACGTTGTCGAGTGTGTGTAGGGAACAAGGAACACGTCAGTCAAAAACTTGCCAATAAACAAGGAAATACAGTACAATAATATATCATCACTGAGGTAGGCATTCCCATACTCAGAATACAAATGAATCAAAGAATAAATGGCGACATGCAAATATCTATGTCAAGTAAGACAGGTCATGGCCACCAAACATACATTGTGGATCCATGCCAATATGACTCAAATCTGAACATAGCCACCAAAAATACACCGCGGATCTATGTGTTAAAGACTCAAATATGAAACACGACATACATAGTGGATCTATGAAACAGTACAATATTAATATACTCCAACGCAACATGAATCTATCAGAAAAGATACAGGGTCTTCATCTCCACCACTCTATAGTACGAATCTAACCATGTGAATACATGTGTTGAAGTCGAATATGGTAGAAACCACTTGATTACTGGTCATTAATGAATACTATTAACAAGTGCAAGGGAAATCACCATTAATGTCAATGAATCCAAAGGTACACTAGTACAATCCAACGGGTACGAATTTGTGAGCTGAAGTCGAACACTCGATGGAATCTCCCGATCAGGGGTCAATAATGAAAACCCACTGTCGAAAGTGAGGAAACCTGCCATTGAGGCATGCAAGTTCCAAGGTACCAATTAGTTTCTAATTCTAATTGGATAATGATTTGAATTCAACAGGAAAAGACTCGTCACAGGAGGGTCTTAATGTATCCCCCACCAATGACACAAAACAGGTAATAAGATTTGAAGTAGATCAGAGTAACAAATGATTTCAGACTGACTCAAGGAGGGACGATGCAATAGAAGGTTTAAGGACTGCAGAAATGGCTGACACAATAGAAGACTTTCCAGGTTGAACTTCTCTTTGAACATATTGATGACATGACAAATGTCTCAGAAACACTGACTCAACAACAGGGATCACAGACCAATTTGTAATCTTATAAAGGAGTACGATCAAGAGACAAGCGGATTTTCCAACCTAGACACAAAGCGAGTGAAAGGGTGTCATGTTAAAAAGTGACTCTTCCATAGAATACAAGTTTAGACACATTTCTTTCCCAATTCCACCCCCCCACCATTTCTGGAGAGTACCTCTTTATTTTTACACAAGATTGAGGAGGATAACATATGCTTGAACTGTAAGCTCATCCTTTGGATGAGCCCTTCGGAGTATATTTCACGAACCC
>ML779895.1:466882-501997 GCA_009831015.1 Picea engelmannii | reverse complement strand
CTTAGTTAGTCTACACTCCTACCAACCTTTTTACCTTTGGCATATATTTTGCTACAACTCTAAGTTTACTTACCCTGGGTTGACAATTTAATTGAGGGTAGTTTAGTGTCTTTTTTAGTACATATAAATCACCTAACAGTTGTGAAGGTGATTATGTGGTGACGAAGGAAGCATTGTCACAGACTTACAACAACGATCACAGAAGTTTTTTGAGCAGTCGGTGAACTAGGTCACCGTCGTGACTTGGATAGCAGAATGAAATTTGGTCACAACATAGACAACTGAGCATGAATTCCACCGTGGAAACTTCGTGTCGTGCACTACATAATTTTGCATGGTGTCCTGGTGTGAAGACATTACATGGCGTGAAGATAATATATGGAGAAGGAAGGTTCAGTTGAACTCATGGTTTGGATCATGGTTGGGTACATTTTCCACCGTCCCAACTTTGTGATGTGCACCACCGAAGAGAAGTTGGGTCGGTTGGGTTGTGGTTGAGGATCACAGCTTTCAGACAAATGTTAGTTAACAACAGAAGACTTGAAAATCGATTGATGTGCATGGTGTCCTGATGTTGTGGTACTACAGGGTGCGAAGATAAGAGACAGGGAAATGGAAGATGGGCTTGATTGGGTGCAACCATGAGGAATGACTTAGATGGATTTCAAACATCGCAATTTCTCTAATGCAAACTTGCGACAACAAGAAGACTCAAACCACGAGGATGCCAAAGAAGTCATGAACAGGTATGTTCGTTCCAAATTTATTTGCAATATCTAAGTTGTTGCATTGAGTTCATTAAAGAGAGACCTGGAGACTTGGCCAAGGAGAAGATCAACTTGTTTTGCATCGCAGACTTGGGAGAGGTCCAAGTGTTGCAAACTTCTCCGAAGACACAAACAGTTCAGAGAGATCAGAATAAAGAAGATGTAAACAAAGACTTGGAGAAACCTACTTGGGCGATTTCCAAGAGAGGGACTTAGGCAGATTTGGTGGAAAAAATGGGGGATGAGTTGACCTGTTGTTGCACTTTCATATGGAGTGCGTTGAAGGGCTTGTTGTAATGAATAAGGCAATAAGACATGTATTCCGGTTGAAGAGTTGGATGAGTTACTTTGGTGCATGAGTTCCTTAGAAATTTTGTTTGAGTTATGAGATGACTTAACCATTGTAGCAGAGATCCAAACGTTGCGAGATTAGCCATTTGGATAGTATGATGAAATAGTTGCGAAGACAGTTATAGACTTACGCAAATCAGAATATTGCACAGGTAGGATGAAACAAAGCATGAAGGAAGTAGTGTGGAGGTGATTTTTGAATGTGCAGAACTAGTGCACTTGGAGTGTTTTGTGAACAAGTGACAAAGAGGATGGGAGGTTGATTGATGAAGCAAGGCTCGTGTTTTCCTTGGGCCAATTCATCAAGAAAACCAAGATGCCATGAGGGGCATGGTTGCAACAACGATGAGGTATACCTGAGCACCCTACAATCTGTAGGAGGAGCAAAGAAAGTGAAATTGGTTTTTCGTACGGGTGACAGACATGTGGTGATCTCCTTGCATTTTTGAATATCTTGGTTATGAAATGAGTTGGGTGTGATGATGGGTGATAGAGACAACAACTTTTGCAGCAGAAAACCAAGGAAGGAATGATAGAAAGATAGAAGAAACAACAAGGGATTCGTTGAAGAAATTTGTCAAGAAATACAATGGGCAAGATGTGCGATAAGTGATATGAGGGCGTTTGTTGGTGGTATGGGACATCAAGTGCACGAACGTTCTTAGGGAGCTTGTCTAGTGCAGATTGACTCAGAGTTGTTGATTGGAAGATGTATTTGCACGAACCTAGCTTCGTTAGAAGCAGGTGCAGAATCCTTTGAGTGGTTCCTTCGACTTGAATAACTTGGGTAAAGTTGGATTGGAAGGATGTTGTCATTTGGAACAACATCACAAGAAGACATGGAGAGAAGTAGCCTTGGTTGCACCAGTAGATGGGCAGATGAAATGAACAAGAAACACAAACTGAAGCCTAAGTAGGGATGCGATAGATTGAGTTTGGTAGTCCAAAACACTTGGGCACTGCGATGGAACTCTTTGATGAAGATCAGGTAGCAAGGAAAGTGTTGGACAGTGTGGAGAATGGTTGAACCAAAAAAACTATGTGATGGAATGCGGAGTACATTTTTTCATATTGAGCACTAAGTTGGATTAGCTACCCAGCTTGCTCAAAATGTGGAGCCTAGGATGTGTGCAAAACATGACAAAAGTGGTTGGGTTGGGGAAAGTTTCGTCACGATAGTTCAACAAATGATTGTGGTTAGAAGCCAAGACACTTAGATGGAAGCTTGTCGAGGATGACAAGACTTTGAGTGGGGGGGCATGTAAAGTTCCAGGCTTAGATGGGAGTGCGTAGGCTCTCTCCACAAGCTAAGACTTGTGATTCAGACAAGTCAATGAGCATTCAGTTATTTCATGGGTGAAGTTGGGTTACTTAGGCATGCGACGTCGTGCCAAGTACGACTTCACCAAGATGGACTTGTGACTTGACCGAAGAGTTGGGTGGGTGGGCGCCCCATGAAGACATGAGCGCTCCACCGAAGAAACAAATGATTGGTGAAGTTGGGTGCAACGAAGGCATGTGTGCCCAACGAAATGCACAAGAGATGGTTTGACGGATGTGAAACCAAGGATCGAAGCCCATGGGAGATTTAGCCGCCCCATCGGTGAGACAGGTCAGTCAAGAAAAGGTGAACGCCCAAAACATGTGATGGATGTCTTGCAATGTGGTTGCACAAGAAAACAGGCAAAGACTTAAGTTGGGCGCGTTTAACTGAAACTTGATGTCAGTTGGGGAAGTGCGCCTGCATGGAAGATGAGCGTGCCCCTTAACTAGTCGGTTGAACTTGTGAAAGTGGAAAAATAACCAAGAGTGTGTGTTGTCTTGTGATCAAAGGGACACATCGTTTGGAGGAGTCGCTTTGCAAGGAAAGGGCATACGACTATTTAACCAAGTGTGAGGTGGGAATTTGGAAATTTGGCTAAGGCAAGGAGTTGGGAGACACTTCTTCATAATCGTAGAGTGAGGAGTCTGTGGAAGCGATCAAGGAGGGGAACGAGCTCTCTCCAAGGAGCCAAGTAGATCCTTGAGGGTAACTTTGGTTGCCTTGGGGAGGAGCCTTCGCAGATTTAGGCAAGTCTTTCTCAAGGAAGTTGTTAAGGCAAATTGAACTGTGGCAAGGAAGGAAGGGTTGCTCCAAGATGTGGCAAGAAGGAAAAGTATGAACCGAGCAAGGGGATAGACGCACAAACACAGAAACATAGGTATCGCAGAGATGAAGTCTGAGGTGGTTCATTCTGCAATGATGAAGGAAGGATGCACGAAGGCAGCTTGCTGAACAACTGTATGACTTTCACAACTTCTACTTAGCGAAAGATCCTTATGAAAACTTTCTTTGTGTGGCACAAGGGTTTGGCTCGACACACTGTTGTTCGGTTTTGTGTTAAGATGTCTTTTGGGTATTAGGTCGGTTTGGCTGCCCACACATATGTTTTGTTTTTACTTGTATGAATGGTTTATTTTACTTCCACAACTAAGTATAAGATAACGTAGGCATAACATAAGTAATAAACAAAATTGTAAGGAAGTAAGGTGTAGTCTGAATCAAGTAAGTTATTGTGGTTTTACCGATAAACAAACTATTGCAGCCTTGCGCAATGACTGGGAGCATCGGGTGATTTCACCGCCCGACCGCAGGCTCGTTAGGCCGGTGACACATACCTTCCTTGTGGCCTCATAGCCTCAACTTAGAAATGGATTGTTGTTGAAAAAAATGGAACAACATAGTCTATGGTTGGGAGGAACGCCCATAGGCAACCAATTTCCATGGGATATGGTGTTTATCATCCAACAAAATACTTTGAGAATAAGAAAATTTGAGAAAAAATGGGGAAATTTTGTGTATTGTGAGAAAAGATTTTCTTGCGGTGTGATCTATCGGAATGATCAACTTAAGAAATCTGGGTTGAAAAACGTTGCAAGGTTTGAAAATGAATGGTGGCAGCCTGGCAGTATAGAGCTACAGGCACCGTTGATAGGAAACCCTTTTTGAAACCTGCCCGTCGGATCCATGTCAACAAAAAGGCGTTGAATCAATCTTGATCGTTGATAATTTCATATCAATGATCTATATCATTTGTTGACTGCACAGAGGAAACAATCCCGTAACCAGATCGAACAGTCAAGAGTTGGTTAATCCCACGACAGACAGGGACTCCGCTCAACGGCCTTGCTCGATGATTGTAGAGAGGAGACCGGACAGAGGTGGTCTTTTAAAAACCACCGTTGGACGGGTGTCCAACTATTCATTTCCTCTGGTGGCTTAAAGGCTGGTTGCAAAACAACCCACGATCCCTGAAATCAGCTATTAGAAACCACTGTCGCCCGATCGCTCCAGGTTTGATGTACGACGTTCAATCAATGTTTGATTAAAAAGGAGTCGTTGATCAGTGATAAGAGAGTTTGGCCCAATATTATACCATCGCATCAGATTTCATTGGAACTCCGCACTTAAGTGAGTTTAGGCTAGAGTAGTATTGGAGAAGTCCTATGTTGCACCCTCTGAAATACAGCCTGAGTGAGCCTAATGGTTAAGAACATGTATTTCCTCCTAAAAAGTTACAAGTTCAAATCTAGAAAGGGATAAGGTATGTATACTCATTGGTAACTAATAACTCATAACCCTGCACTCTTCATCATGAAATTTGTAATAACCCCTCAATAACCCATAACCCTACCCCACACTTCATTGGTTCTTCTTCATACAAAGGCCCTTCTAAAAGAGCACAAAACATTACTAGGTCACACATGTTTCATGACCCTCTTCCATTTGCAATCGGTTGTGACTTGCTCTATTGACATCATAAATATGCATTGATATATGTGTCAAATTTGCAAAAAAATTGGAAAATCTTAAAAGGATCTTTCACCTAAATTTGAACCTCAGACATCAAATCCGACTAACCTTGTGATTTTACCTAAGAGGAGGTGACCTACTAAATCGCAGTGCATAGGTAACTATTTCATGCAAAACCACTTTGTGACATTAGTTATATATTTCGACAAGGATAAAAATTGATTCTCGACCCCATCTCTAAAGATGAAGAAAGGCATAGCCATCAGATTCTTTAAACCAAAATGTATTCATTATGCAACCTTAACCAACGAATCCTCTTTTCATTGTACACCTCTTTCTTTCCTTTCTCTCTCGACTACTTATCCATAACTGCATTTGTTTGTTGATGAACTTATCTTGAACCCCTATTGAGTGAAAGAACATCACTCACCCTATCTACCTATTTGTTCATCTTGGTGGGGGCAAATAAAAAGAATCAGGTGGTCCTCTAAGTGCAGTGTAGAAGAATTGGAAAGACCTTACCCTAGGTTGACCTCCTAGGTGAAATAGGGTGATTATATGGTGTTTTTTTCCTTTCATGATGGTTAAGTGTCTAAAGACCCTTATTCCCTCTCTAAGGAGAGGAATTTGTTAATACGAGACATCAAAAGTAAGGAGAAGGACTTTTCTAGGTTGATATGTGAATATAGCAACATTCATGAGCTTAAGATAAGGTATTATAAGGTAGAAATTGGGTATGTCTAAATAGTTGGGTTTATCAAGTCTAGGTTGACCTTTGTCGTATCTCACCTTACCTTTGGAGATATATTTCATCTTCTATACCACCCTCAAATTCACCTTTGAAGTCCCTAAAATCCTTCTAATTTTTACCAAGAAGGTCATATGATCAACTTGTCTCATTCGAAATAAGTACAAGTGGGTGTCTTGATGAGAAACCAAGCTCATGCATAAAACACAACTTTAGACATAATAAGAATGCTAGACTAGATGTTGTCCCAATTCCTCAAACATAACATTATGGAGCTGATATAACAGGTTGATCTTCCTTATAAATGATGTTCTAACCCAAATGATGGCCAACTTTCCTATCCAATCCTCTTCTCAGTACCAAAGATTTGCTTTCAAATAATTTGATTCATGATAAAGCACCCAAAAGAAACTGTAATGGATGGATTTTCAATGACTTCTACCCCAAACTTTTGGTCAATCAAGGATTTTGGTTGTTTTAAAAAGGCCTACAACCCTTAGGGTTGAAGGAAGGGAAAGAACGTTCATCCTCATTTCATACAAGACCAACCAAACACTTGTTTCACCAATATCATTGAGAATGACTTTCTTACAAAGGTGAAAATTGTTACACCAACCTAGTGAGTAAGTATTATGAATATTCCTTAAATCTCTTATTGAGATAGAGCATAATACTTGAGGTACAACCAACGCTTAGGAAAACTCTGAAATGAAAGCCTAGGAAATAAGCAGAGATAATTAATCTCCTTAGCTAGCACTACTTCCAAGACCACCCTTTCTATATATATACCTTCATTCGTGGGAAAATTATATTCGAAGACATTGGATTAAGAAGAGTGAATTGATGGTTCCAACCAAAAATTGTTGCCAATAATGTATCTTAGGAGAAATATTAGTTCCCATTGAACAAGATCGCCTCACTGGTGGAATTGAACCACTCAGGTTTTTAGGTTATAAGTGAGAACATAAATATGAAAAAGTCAACGAATTCATGATTCCAACCAACAACTATTGCCAATAATGCATGTTAGGAGAAAGATTAGTTCCCAGTGAACAAGATCATCCCATTGGTGGAATTTAACCACTCATGTTTTTAGGTTATAAGTGAGAACATAAAGGTGAATACATCAACCAAGTATAGACCAAATTGAATGAATAATAGGCTAGGTCAAGATCATGTTGTTAATTGGGAATTGACGAGGGGATTGATTAATTCCTCTTTCTTGTTATCATGGTGTCATCAACCCACCCAAACGAACAAATCATATTATAGGACTTGTCATTCTCCATAGTTTTTATTAGGGAAAGGATTATGGTGCCTTCTAGCCTAGTTATGCCTACTTTTGGGGGAATAAATCCTTACAAAACCTTCATATCGCTCTACTTGGGTTAGCTAGTGGCTTTGTCACGACTCTCAATCATTGCACACCACTCTATAAATCTTACTCCACTACTTAAGGCTCACTTGACCAAGTCAACCTGATGACTACTTAAGGCTCACCTGACGACTAGATCAAATTCCCTACGTTCACTTATTTTAATTAAAAACAAATATATTACTTAAATAAAGGTCTTTATTCTAAAAACTAAGGGATATCTATACCCAACAATATCAAATGGATTAATCTTTCATTAAGAGTTTGATCTTATAACCATTCTCTACAATTCAAAGAAGGGTATGATTACAATGTTAGATGAGGAAGTGCTCCCTTGGGTGAGAGGCATGTTCCCCACATTTCCCACGATTCGGGACAAGAAAAATTCACAAGGAACATTTCCTCGTGTCCCCCTTTTGGGGAAACATGGGGAGACATTTTCCTTTTGGGGGAATCCTGGGTATCCCCTTTAAAAGGGAAAAAGCTTGGGTTTCAACCTATGATTTTTTTCCAATGTTCTTAGAAGATATCAATTTTTTCAAATAAAAATCAGACTATCAAAAAAAATGTTAATATTTATTTCATGTTTCCATTATTGTTTATGTTTGTGACTTGTCGTTGTTTCTCATATAATTAAAAAAAATAAAAAATTGAGGGGAGATTTCAAATGGGGTCCCCTATATTAGGAAATCTCTAAAGTGATTGTGAATATTTATTTCGAGGTTTCATTGTTCATGTTTGTGACTTGTCATTGTTTCTCATATGCTTAAATTGTTTGTTTGGATTTTGAACAAGATCTCCTAAGTCAGGGACCGCAACATTTCCCATGACATTTCCTAAGATTTGGAAGGTGACTCCACATGTCCCCAAGAAGCATTTATGCATTCTCGTGTCCCCCCATCTCAAAAACTTGGAGGAACATTGCATAATTATGGAAGCACTCCTTGCCAAGGCTTCCCTTCCAAACAAATAACATGAATATATTATAGGTGAATCCCTAATAAAAATGTCATGAAAGAAACAACGAATTACAGGCTCAAAGTCATATTACAATATCATTAGATATCTAACTTCATAAGAATTTCATTTAAATAGCGCTTCAAAGGAAGAAAATAATTGTGTTTGCATGCTCACTAGTGAAAAATAGGAGTAGCATTATAAGAAGATCATTTTATGGTCTTGCATTGTTTGAACAAATAATAGGTTAAGAAAGTGCTTCAAGTCCCACACTTTCATTTGTAGTAGTCATTTTGGTGGTCAATCTATTGTCAAAAAAATTCACATGTGTTATTACAAGTCAACTATGGTTCATGATTCTTATTTGTTTGTGCAAAATTGTCCCATATGCCAAGAGCACACACTAGATATAAATGCATCAGTTGAGTTATTATAGGTGATTCCATTACTCTGGATATTCTCTCAATAAACTGATTGTCCCCACTTGACCTCCACCCTCATAGTAAAACAAATTCATATCACTTTGATGGACTATTACTCTAATTGGACAAAGTTTGTGGCATTACTCTCCATTAGAATACTACCATTTCCCTCTTCTCCTTTAGCAAAAAAAAAATTGCATATAATTTTTCATTCTAGAAGTGGTCATCATTTACCATAGTTTATCCTTCTAAAATGATGAAATGTAAGAACTATTCCACAACGTTCATATTACCCATAATGACTTCCTCACCCTATTATTCTCAAGGCAATGACTACATCGAATCAAACTATAATGGTACAATGACCTAATAAAAAATAATTTATGAAACAATGAATCAAATACACAAAAGAGAACAATTTAAACACATGTGCTGAAAAATTTATAAACCAAAGTCCAAAAATGTAAAAGTGGATGTGAAAAACCTTGAGGGTTATCTCAATCAATAGGTGGCATCGCTGCCAATACATTGTTGGTAATCAGACCTGTTGTGCATGTATGTAGTTCAATTTCCATGGAGTTAAGAGCATTGAATATATGTTGTCTTCTTTACACTAAGTATCATCCTTGGAATGGGGGAAGTTCCTAGGAATTTCTTAGGGAATTATTTCCAAGAAAAGAAATAGATATGCACTAATATCTAATTAATCAATTCGAGATGAAAATATTTTATGTATAGATACATGGTTGGAGAAAATTCAAGTTATGGGAATAGAATAAAATAAACTATGTAAAATACATAGGCATGTCCTTGGATGGAAATTGAAGATGATTTGATTTCCGATAGAATGAGAAAAGAATCCACTAAAGGGAATCCTCTCGCTAACCCTAAAGATAGTCAACTTGTTAAAGGTCACTTCACAAATAGCACTCTCATCACCATCCTTGAGGATAATGAATTGAATGATAATATTTTGGAGAGTTTCAAAAAACATTTCATAATGTAAGGGTCCAAAATTTAATGGGCCAAACCCAATGCTATAAGCAAGCTCCCTGTGATATCCCTAAATGGTTATTAGACCAAGGTTGGTCCTAGATCCAACTTCATGGGCATTCACTTTTCCTTCCAAGCATCTCTAAAGGAATTGTGTGAAATGGCTATTTAGATGGTGGAAAAAAATGGATTTTTAATCCCTTTTCCTTGGTTTTCGAGTTTCAAATATCAATTAAGATTTGGGTTGCACCCCATGTTTATTATTCCTATTAGGTTCCCTCAACTAGTGTTGACCAAAGAGTTGAAAATTATTTCCATAGATTTATTTAGGAAAACATTTAAGATGGTAAGTTCTTTCATAGAGTTAATGAAACCTTTATTGCAATCTCAAGGATCATCAAAGCTATCATTCAAGCTCTATATCTATATGAAAAATGTGTTATGTGAGCCTGTTGGATTTTTTTTACCTCATAAAGTGGCTAGAAAAGCACCATTAATGGTAGTAGCAAGCAAGGGAGATATAAGCACATGCATGAAAGGTACTCTAACATATATTACATATAGAAACCTTAATAACAATAGTTGTGGTACACCATCCTTCAACAAACACATAAGAAGAAAATGACAACGCATGGGAATTTATGGAGGAGAGAGAAATAGAGGGCACATGCATGTGCCATCATCAATTCACTTCTAGTTTAGATGTTGTTTCATATTTAGTTGTTTAATTATATCTATGATTTTTTCTTTAGTTAGTAGTTTCATGAATAGTTATTTAGGGCAATTTTCACGTGGGAAGGTTCCAAGTATAGATGGGGCATACATCCCTAGAAGAGAGAGATACATGGATGCATACTTGCACCCTCTTATAGTAGGCACACTTTGCTAGGAACATATCCTCCATGCAGGTTGAGGGCGAGAATCCCAAGCTTGAGAATATATCTATGGTTTAGGTTTGTTCAGTTAAGGTGTTGTTATGCATGTGTCTAGATTCATTGTACCTTCTCCTAGTATATGTAGGAGAATATTGGGGTATAGGTTTTACTCATTCAATTTTTTAGAGTATGAATTAATGGTTAAAGAGTAGAGTTTGAATATTTGATTGTAACTCCTATTTTCAAGAGTAATATACAATAATGTGTTTCGAGTTTCCTATCTATGTACTTGTTGCCACTTTCTTTAGTTCAATGTATTTTTGTTCTTAGTAAAAATCAAATTGCAATTTTGATAGAGATTTGAATTTTTTGTTTTCCTAAGTAGGTAGGTTAGAAATCAAACTAAAACTATTGACATGTTTTGTAGGATTTTAAAAAATCCTTGGAATAAATGGATACCTAGAAGGTTCTCCTATGAAACTATATTAGTTAGAAATCTCCTTTTGACAAGAATTCATAATTGGGCTTGAATCTACAAAATCTCATTGTCACCACTACCATAGTTAAATTTAAAAAGACAAGACTTATATTATGAAAATCATTTGGAAGGCCTAGGAGGCTATCAAACCCTTCCTAAATTGGAAAGGTCAAGTGTTCACATTTGTCATATATTTATGAGCATTTAAATTGGTGGTCATCTATCCCCAAAACTATTGAAGTTTGAATTGGACAAGATGCACAATTCTTGGTGAGTCTTGTCGAGTCTTAGCTAGGCTGAGTACTTGCCTCATACTCTACCCTAAACTCACCAAGACATGCCTGACTCAACCATACTTTCCTGAACTATATTTTGAATTTTTTTGTATATCCCAAGTCCTTACCAATTCTTTCCTGAGTCACCGAGTCTTTTCGAGTCCCAAGCTAGTCGAATATTTCCCAAGTCCAAGTGTGACAACTATTCCCAACATAAAGAAAAACACTCTGGTATAATTACCATGCTTTTCAACCTTGAGATTTTTCAAAAGTGGAATTAAAACTGACGCAACATATGGTTTTAGTCTATTAGATCATTGGAAAAATATTATCTTGAACTCCCCCTCTTGAAGTTGGACTTGCATCTCCTGTTAATTGGTAGAAGCACTGGAATTGGAATTTGCTTAAAAAAATATGATCCAGTGGATGGATATAGGTGGTGGTGTCGCAAACCTATGCTATATTCCCAAATAAATAAACTTGGGGGCAAAATAACTTACTTTATTGATTTTGTAGTGTGTGGAAACAATTGGTGGAGTCAAGAAAGGACTATTTTTCTTGTCCCATTATGTTTGGTGGGCTATCGTAAACCATAGAGTGATTCCTCTTGGAACCCATCAACCTTTTTTCCCTTTTGTTGGTTGTTGAAAATCCTTAAGTATCTCTTTTGGTTTTGTTGTTTTGACGAGTCAGCTTAGAAGTGGGTCTCAAAATTGTGTGGCCAACTTCTCCCTCCTTTCTCCCATTTCATGGAAACGTGCCCTACTAGGGAATAAATTTCCATCCGATGTCAAGTTTCATGCTACTTAGAAACTCATAGGAATTGAAATGTTTATGTTAATATTGGTTAAATAATGAAATTGTATTTAAATGAACCTAAGAATATAAGATTTTCTCCTTGGTCAATAATATGTTGATTTGTGCTAATATTTGTCTGCATATTTCAGTGGATATCTAAAATGTTTAACTAGATGTGGTGCACATGATCCAACTCCTAGACTACTATGGAGGCACTTCGTGCACCATGAGTAGATGACCCTCTTCCAAATCTTTGATCCCTTCTACTTGATCCAAACAATCTCAATGAAGTTAGATGAGGCCTAGACATAGATTTTGTAAGGCCATGGAGGAGAGCATATAACATTGCCACAGTTGTCCATGAAAACCTCCTACATGGTCATTAAATGATAAATTCCCTATTCTTTTGCTATTAATTTATGAGAATGAGAAACAACTTGAGAACGATGACTAGGATGTTGTTGTACCTAAATTGAATTTGGTGAATGATGTGTGGGGGTATTTCAAGAATGATATGGATGATCCTTTTCCTATTGTAGGTCCAATCTCAGTGGTGACATAAATGAATCTTCTTAATGTTTGTTTTCATTCCTGTTTGTGCCTTTATGGGAATATTTTCTAAGGATATTGAGTTTTATGTTGGATGGAAAACTAGCTTTTTTGGGACATTTAATTGAAATTTGTATGGCAATATATTTTTCATAGCTGATCTAGGGTAATCATGAAAACTTTATTGGATTTTAAGCCTGCTTTACTCTAACTTATAGTGGCCACACAAGCCCTTTTTTGTGAAAATTCCCTAGATACAAATACTTTGAAAATATTAATAGAGGATTAATGCGGAAGAAAAACACACCATAGCAATATGCCATTGTAATAATATCATGTAATAGATCGCATAGATAACAATTGAAATCTAGGTAGGGAACAAAATGCATGACATTAATATTGCTTACAATGTCGGCACTAGAGTGAGGGAGGATGTTATCACATCAACCTATGGACTTGCAAGTTACAGCCTAAAGATTGTTTCCAAATTAACAAAGATTTTGGTGAGGATAATGCCTAACGAACCACCCTTGTCTTTCAGTTGTTATCCATGTGATATTATTCACAACACACAAAAATCTTTTACAAGATAAAGAGAGAGAGAATGCAAACTTACAAACATATCACAACATCATAAAAACTATGCATGTGAGAGTTTAACAATTCTTTTACATAAAAATTGCCCATGTGTGTGCGAAGGATAGAGAATTATTATTGCTATCCTTGAGGGATTTAGGGAAGAGAAATTTTACCACTTCGAAATAAAAATAAATCCCATGACCCAATTACAAAAACAATGGAAACAAAACATAACATAAAAGAAGGAGAAATGATTTCCCTTAATCAAAATTATAAACTAAAGATGGATTCCAGAGAAACTTCGAAAACATTTATTTTAGTCTGTGTATTATAAGATAGTGATTGAACAATAATAAATTATATATACTAGATACTGAGATAAAAATCATAGTGACAATGGGTGTGGAGGCCATTATAATGGCTCTTAATATGGTACATGTAACACCCTTGTTTATAATATGTGTTTTAGTGATGTGTAATTAAATACGATGTATGGCCACAAGCCCAAATATGTAAATAGTCAACATTGTATATGATCGTAATAATAAAATAAATGTGACATCAATTATGGGTGGACACAGACAGAGTAATTGGGGGATAAGTTTCCACAAGAGAGGGGAATTCCTATGAATGTCTATGAAGGGGTCCAGGGGGGGATTAATCATGGGTATTATTTCCAACCCACCTTCCTAAAATTATTACTTTGAGTGAACCTTCAAATTTCCTTTTGAGTGTATGAGAGCCCAATAATTAAACACATGTAAGAGGGGTTGGTGGGAAAAGTCACATCTCATAGTTATAAGAGCATGGGGGCTGAGTACAATCAACCTTGGGGAATGCGATTCAACTCTCATGGGTAAAAGAGAATTCTGAGTGGCTATGGTAGGCAATTTTTACATGAAGTTTTTGGATCAATAAGGGGGTGGAGAGAATTGGAACTTGAAGGCATCCATAGTATATGTTGTGGGCATCTTGTTGGATATTTATTTGCATGAAGAAGCAGGCTATTAGGCCTATATAGAGGGATATTTTTGTGTGAGTGATTTCCTCTTGAACAATAGGTTGTTTTGTTAGTTCTCTTGGGGTAGATAGCATCCCTCGAGTCCCCATAATTAGATATTCCTATCCAACCTTATGTTGGAGACCTGGAGGGAAAAGGGAAGGCATGAGGGACTATGTGCAGTGAAGGGGGATCCCAAATACTTGGGTTGCATAGGTTGAGGGGAGGAGAGAGATGGAGGATTGGGACAGTTGTGGGAAAACTAGTTGGTTGTGGGAGTAAATTAGGCTATGAGAGACACCCTGTTTTGTGGAATTGTATCCTTATCTTAGGGGTAATTTGCTACTGAGATTTGGAGCATCAAATCTATGGTTGGGATGAAATTTTGTGCCCTGCATCCAATTTCTCATTTGTTGTTACACGATAATTTTTTTTACCTTTGTTATTAGTTTTATTTGTGGAATTTTATTGTTGTGTATGAACTCTGATTTTTAAGAAAATATATGTTGTTGTGTATGATTTTTAATCAGTTGCATTCATGCTATTAATTATTTCTACTAGATGCACACATTTTTAATTTGATGTTAGAGTGCATTTAGTTCATGGTATTAGAAAAATATTTATGGGTAAGGTAGTGGGGTCACTACAGAGTAGTATCAAAGCTATGGTTACAACACCAAGATTCTATGGGTCTGTTACAACAGCCAAAACTCAAGTTTGTGTGTAGATTTGGGTAAAAAATTATTTTTCCTAGCCATGTGAATTTGGGGCGAAAGCTTAAATTCAAAATTATGTATGTTATTGTTGTTGTATGGGGGTCAATTTGCCCCCTAAGTGGTTAAATTTGGCTCAGATGTCTGAGCCGGGCATTTTTCGCAACAATTGTGATAGTTATGAGCCCGAAAATTGTGAAAAAATTACTAAATATGAAGATTTCCTTTAGTTGTCGATACAATGTGTTTCAATGAAAAATGGACATATTTCGCTAATGCATCGACAATAAATGATCTTTTTTTGTCTTTGAACAAAGAAATCATTTCGATGGAAAATAAGTTTTCATCAGTGAAACATTGACAAAAAATAGGTTTTTGTCATTGATACGATATGTGATTTTGTTGCCGATACACCAGTGGGAAAATGTGATTTTTCTATCGATACACCGATGGGAAAATGTGATTTGTCGCCAATACATCAGTGGGAAAATGTGATTTCGCCATCAATAAACCAATGGAAAAATGTGATTTCTCCCCCAATACAACAACGAGGAAAGAAAATAAATCAACAAAAAAAGGAAGAAGACAAGTCATCGAGAAAAAAAAAATCATCACTGAAACATCAACGAAAAAGATTGGTGTTTGTCATCTGGAAAAAAATAGGGTTTCGTCAGTGAAACATTCGTGATAAAATGGGTTTTCATGACCGATACGCCAGTAAAGAATACGTATTTGACGCTGATAATTAAGACCTCATCTATGAGAAAAAGTGTTTTATTATCAAAATGTCGACGAGAAAGAGCGTTTCGTCGCTGAAACATTGATGAGACAAAAAGTGTTTTCATCACTGGTACATTGATGAAGAAGAAGTTTGTTTTGCATCAATACATCAGTAGGGAAGAAAGACCTTCCATCAACGATAAAGCAGATCACTTTGGTGGAAAATAATTTTTTTTTAGGCCGATATGTTGGTGGGGAAAAGACATCCCGACACATCGACGAAAAATAGGATTTTTGGGTCGACGCATCAACAAGGGGAATATACCTTGATCACTGATAAAGAAGAAAGAGAAGAAGAAGAAAAAACGGAAAAAAAGAAGAGGAATACAGATAGGAAGATAGAAGAGAGAGAAGAAAAGAGGATGAAAAGGGAAGGAGAAAACCAGTGGTTTACAAAAAAAAAAATTGGAGCCCAAAAATTGTTTTGGGAATAATAGGACCAGTTTAACTCCAAATAGGATGAAATTTTAGGTCTGTGTATGTAGTGAAGAGTGCTACAAGAATGCATGTGAGGCCCAATAGCTAATTTTACTTCCATTTTCCCAAAAAATGTGAAATAATGACTTTTGAAGGTCTGGGTCCCGCTCGATCACTGGGACCCAGATAAGGGTGAAAATTTTATAGATATATAAAAAAGAAGGCATGAATATACCCATTTGGACCTCTACTAAATTTAAAAGGGGTTTGGAGTGGAAATGTTGAAATATGGAAAAATCCATTATTTTTGGGCGCGTTGTGGATTTTTCAAAACTTCAAAGTAACAAAAAGGACCCTATATCACCTATATATAAAAAATTATTTACTCGACTTTTTATCTACTCATCAATACAGACAATTTTTTCTTGAGGGGATTTTTTCCAATGCTACTCCGTTTGGAAGATAGCCATTTTTGGCCAAAAATTATGAGTCTAGAGGAAATGCAAAAGGGAAAAATTGACAATGCTAGATTGATGTAAAAGTTGGATGGAGTGTCAGATCCTAAATTTGAGAGTTTCTATGCATTCAAAATCATGAATGTTGTAACACACTCAACCCCTAAGCCACATTAAGTTATTGGGCTACACAAAATTTATTTTTTCTTTCCTCCAAATTACCTTCCTTAACCACACTTCCAAATTCAAATATGAGCTCATAACTCAGTTTTGTTCATCGATATCTTTCCAATGACTATAAATATACTCAAATTTGAGCTCAGGATCATAAGTTATGACCTACTAAATTTTTTAGGCCTTTTTCTGCCAAAAAACACCTCATGTCCACATGACACCCACATGGACCCTTGCCACCTGTACCATCCGACATGGCTCTCCCTAGGCATTGATTTGTTAGGAAACATAACCTTCTACGTGGTGTATCCCAACCAATAACGGATGGACACATTACATATACCAGCGGGTGGAACTTGGAGGCAGAACCATACCCAACTGGGCACTGGGATCCGATGGATCCCCAACCATTGACAAAAATAAAACATTATCGGTTTCCTAATCCCTGGAACCTTAACACAACCAGGAACCTTACCCCATTGGGCACTGGGACCCAGTGAAATCCATATAACGCTCATCAACAAACATTGAAGCCGACTATCCCATTGGCACCAAAGGCACACAGGCTTGACGTGGCATGGCACCTGACATGACACCTCATAACTAGACTAGATTCTAGGATGATGTGGTATGATAACATGGCACAAACACATGGAAATTGAAATACTAGTTTTATATGGATAAGTTGACATGTCACGACATGTGGTTGATGGTGTGGCATGACACATGCAAGCTAACGTCATCATGTCCTCCAAGCCTCTAATAGAACTCTGTGCTGGAACTTTGGATATCCAAGACACATGGAATGATGTCCTTCATGACATGTGGACCAACCACGACATTACCTATGGACTGACATGGAATTTCATGTCACCACAAGGCACAAGGGATCCTCCCCACAGAGCCCTTCCTCAGAACCTTAACGCACTAGGAATACGAGAAATTGGACTCTTTAAGAAGTCCTCTCAATAAATATTCTAGTTGTCCAGTGGTCTGATTATATGGGGTGTCGAATCCCTCTTCAACTTACTTTGGAAATAAACGACTGATAACCCTCAAAATTCCTATGATTAATAAACCCACAAAGGAAAAGGGATGGAACCCTACCCAATTAGGCATCTGGGAGACCAAGTAAAACTTAATGGGATGAGTCCTTGGAGCTATGGTGGACCAGAGGTTCGGTTACACCTCTCCCACTAATACATTGTGCCCTTTTTCTGATGATTTACCGACGCATGTTCATCACCACATTGTCCCAAGTACGATGAAGGAAATAATCCTTTTTTTTCGCATCTGCCTCGTCACAATTACGACCTTCAAGAGTTCATCGCAAGAGTGATGGACCTGATTGTCGTAATAGAAACAAAGTTTCCCTAATATGTCCATCCCACTACCATCACTTTATCGTCACTTTTGCATTGAAATATTGACACACATGTGATAATGGTTCAACAAAATAGTGAAAAGTTGTGATAAACAGGTAGAAAACCTCCCATGAAACTTTGACAAAATTTCGACGAAGGAATGATGAGCCTACCATATTTATGACGGTTTTCTATACACCCTTTTCGTTGAACTATTGATGGATTTTTGACAAACTTTCAACGAAGAAGTGACAAGGCTATTGTATCTCCAATGTTTTTCTTAGGCCCTGTGCATCAGAATATCGACGATCAGTGTCATGGATATTTCGACGACTTTATATATATATATATATATATATATATATATATATATATATATATGGATTTAAAAGAACACTCATACCATAACATTGATCTCAAAACGCTTAAAACTAATATACTTACCGAATAAATATGGGATACATGCAAGTGTCCAATAGAAATTCGATGAATAGAATAAATAACAACACTAAGCACATAATTGAAAGGCATTCACAAAAGGGAAATGAAACCAATAATAACATTATCAGGAATGTACAACACCAAAATATAATCCACAATAGATACTCTAATAGTAAATTAAGCACATGTCAGAATATGAATATGGATAAAGTCATGGACAAAGTGATTAAAGACAATAGAAGTTGGAGTTTCTAGTTTGAAGAGAAATATTGTATGAACTCATTTAATATAGTTAATGGCTCATCACATAGATTGGGCAAAGAAAATCATGAGGACAACAAAGATAATGTTAACTCTAATTCTTCAAATCTTGTTCTTCTAGATTTTGAATCTATTGCTTCAAATTATGTTGTTCCATATTTTCACTATAATTTTTGGATTAGGGATTGTATAATAGAGATAATTTTTTTTACTTTGAATGACACATTAAATAGCTTAAATAGGAATACTATCAATGACGACACTAGACATTCTTGTATAGTGAAGTATATTTCCTTGGATGTCAACCATGATGTCCAAGTGATGAGAGGCAAATCCAGGACCAACTCCATTGTCTTGTGAGGAATTTCTCGGAGCCCAAAAATTGTGAGTAGTGAAAAGGTGGATAATCATGTTGAGATTACTAAGCATAATAGAGAAAAATATGTCACATTGGATAGTCACTAGGATAATTAGGTTAGTGCTTGCTTGGTTGAATCCAGCGTTAATGAAAACCATGAAGAAAGTACATTAAGTGTGGTAAATATATATGAGGATGGTCGTGAAGGTAGCAATAGCATGATAGATACCTTAAACACTAATATTAATTTTAGTACCTCTAACAATGGAAAGTACAAAAGATATGACAACCTTACAACCACAAGGTCTCGTGAAAGAAAAAAGTTAATTGTTAATATTTCAAGCCATCACATTGATAATAACTCTAAGACATTATTAGAGAGGGATCAACTTTACTATATCCCCTCACAATATTCCGATCAGAGATATCTTATGTAGCATTGACAATGGAATTAAATATTTTTTAGATGATTGCAAGTAATAAATTAGGCAAGATGATCAACCAACGTACTTCTAAGTTAGTTGAGATATGCCCGATATCCACACCTCATAATTTCCAAGGGGATACATACAAACAAATTTATGGGGTATCTATGGGATTCCCTCTCTTTCCAATTGTATCCAATTTTTTCATGGAGGTCAATATTGAAAGAAAATCCCCTATTTCTTCCCTTGCTCAACCTAAGATTTGGATCAAAATTGTGGTTGACACCTTTGTTATATGGCCCCATGGTCATGAAAAATTAGAAAATTTTATAACCACCTTAATAGATAATATAAACACATAAAATTTACCATGGAAGTCTAGGTTCAAGGAAGCCTACCCTTCTTAAATGTGTGGGTCAGAAAAAGACTAGACACATTTAAGTACGATGATGTTTCCTTAAGTACGATGTTGAATTGAACTGTATAAAGTTTTATTTAATAAATTAAATGGAATATGTATTGGATTTCTAGACTTGAGTAGGAATATTTCTATTACATTATCATTTTTTTAACGAGGTATCAATACTCCTAGATCTCCAAATACCAAAACAAAAAACTGTTAAAAATAACAATTTCTTGGAATCTGATGAAAGTAACTTTGGAATGAACTTTGATCAATGTCTAGATGCACCTACAATGGAATGAGAGCGATGGAATATTTTCAGCTCCATAATTACTTGGAAAATACCAAGGCAAAGATATTCATCTTCAATATGAATGGAGGAGCTTCCATATGGTGGGAGGACCTCAAAGAAGTTAAGGGATTGAAGGAAAGAAAGATTACTTGGAAGAAATTTGAGAAATATTCTAGGAAGGATTATCTATCAGAAAAGTAGTATGATGGAAAGATTAAATAGTTCCATGAAAATAAGTTGGGGAAACTTACCATGGATTATTATGCCAAGAGGCTCTTAGAGATCTTGAGGTATGTTCCTTACATCAAGGATGAGAAAGCAAGAATACAGTGTTTCCTCGGTGGTTTTCCACAGTCCTATCAGGATAGGATTGAGTTTAATGAGTCTAATGCTTTGGAGGATACCATTAGGAAGGATAAGTGTTGTTATGACCAATCCAAGCATAGGAAAGAGACTCTTGGGGATTGGAAGAAGAAGGATAAAACCAGATTTCAAAGGAAGGAATTTAAACCATCCCAATATAAGAATCCTAAGAAAGGTTCTCAATTTGTTCATACAAGAAGAAGTATGCACCATTAGAACTTTCCATCTCATAGTGGAAATAGGCTAGTAAATCTAGTAAGAGAGAAAGTATAGGAACTAAAGAAAGGACCTCTACATTGTTGGGATTGTGAAGAGGCACATCTATTGAGAGATTTCCCTTATAGGAAACATGAAAGTAAAAGAGTTTAGCATATTCAGGAGGCTACTACAGTTATTGAAGTGGCCAAAAGTTGTAAATGTGTTGAACCTGCATAGAATAGATCTAGTTGGGAATTGACATACACAGTTGTAGAGAAAATATGAGAAAAGAGAAGAAGGAGAGAAAGAATGGAAGAATTTTCATTAACCATATTCCACACTCAAAGAGTGAATAATTTAGAATAGATATAGGATACATGAGTAACTAATGAACCATAGTAGTGGTATAGAGAGATCTAGACACTCACTGACTGACATTGGAGTGAACTGCCACCTAGTCCTAGTTAATTGATCTATGCAATCATTAGTTAAATGAGACACATGTGTGGAAGTGAGATACAATTGTTGGTGATAATATCGAGGTTTCCATGCATGAGTGACTTCTACTAGTCTAACTAAGTGTAACTAACTCTGAACTGAAGAGGAACGCCCTATTTTGTAGGTGTTGTTCCAAAGTCTGTACTTAAGGCTTAGAAAGTACAGTGTCTAGGCATCCGAAAGTGAGTAAAGGATAAAAAATGGAGAAGAGTCAACCTTCGGGAAAGGAAACTAAGGTTGATTTATAGGTTGTCGTTATCTCACTTCCAAGTGTTCCTGGATGTTTATGTCCCGTTCAATTGCGGCCCATGAACGTTCAAGTTCTACCCGGGTGGTGGCTATTTTAAGTATAGTATTGAAGAGATTTAAAGCGATATGGGTTTGGTCTGATAAGTCGGGTTCAATATTAGGTTGTGTTACAACAGGGACAATCATAGAGGAACAATAAAATTTAAAAGAGAGTTGGAAGTTTTTATGCTGTATCAATTTGATCTTATAAAATAGAACTTTGAATCCAATATTAAGGATAAAATGCAAACCAAAGGCGTTTTTCCATAACTGAGTTATATTTTAAATAAATGGTGTGTGAAATATGAGAAAAACATTAAGCTTTCTATAAAGTAAGGCTCCTATCAAGGGAGAATCTCACCCTCTAAACAGAAGAAGAAAATAAGATAAGAAGGAATCTGACAAAGCATAAAATATAACAATCTAAAAGGTTCATAGGTCTTGTACCTACTAATAGTCGATACAGAGGAAAAACTGTAAATGATATAGATGGCTAAAAATTGATCACACAGTAGATGTTTTACTAAATTGCAATGAAACATTCATTAGACATATATGAGCGAAATGAAATTGAATATGAAATCACATAGAAAACAAACTCATAAAACAGTCTTGACGGAATCAGGAGTCTCCAGATTGCTTTGTATTAATTCTCAAAAGGAGATAGTCTTTATTACAATTGACCAAAAAGTTCCTGCCTTTTTTCTTTCTTCAAAGTGTATATTTATACAAATTTCTATATGCTAGAATCTCAATCATTCCAGAGGCTTTCGGTTACAACAAAGGAGATTAAACGTTTCAATTCTTTGTTTCTGTCCTTATTTGGTATCGGAAACCTGCCTCTTCATATGCTCGATGCAAATGACACACTTCTCCACCAGCTGGGATATCAACTTAGAAGGTTCTGCTTGATTGTTTTCCTCAAAAGTGTAACAATCATTCACCAATTGTGGCAATTTTCCTTCCACCTGTTGGTATTTGGCGCTGATAGAACATAATTGTACACTCGGCTTAATTAGCCATTTATCTATTTGGACTATGTACGTCTAGGTTATTTGTGATATTTCAACCAATTCTCTTTCTTCATTTTCCTTGATATTGAGCAGATGCTTGGCTGTATTGATTTGGACCAATATCTCAGTGCTACTTTCACCATCGGAACCCAACCAACTACCATCTAGAAAACCAAAAGTTTCTACACAAGATTTTCTTACCTCTTTAGCTTGTTGTCTGCCTTCAGATATCTTACATTCCCATTCTTTCAACAAGATGTTACCTCGGGTCTTCTCTGGGGTGGAAAACCTGGAACTACTACTTGTTTCCCTTTTCGTCGTGGATATAATAGCCGCTTGGAAAGCAACCCGAGCCACCCCAGCTTCTTTTTCTTTGAGAATGAGGTTTTCCAATACTCGATTAATGAGTTGGTAGTTGTTTTGAATCATTTCCACCTTAGCAAGTAGACCTTGCTGAGTTTCTGACACTCTTTTTCTGATTTCTATAGCTTGGGATTGAAATATCCTGATATCGATTACCTAGATTTCGACGAAGTCTAATTTGGCTTGTAGTTGCTCTATCAATTCTCCTTGCTAGCCTATATGTATCTCACTTGTCTGAGCCATCGGCTATGTATGTTCGAGATCGGCTTTGAGCCGCTCAATTTCCTTTTGATCAACTACTCTAGCTTGCTCTATACCTATATTCGCCTGATCTTTGGCAGCGGCTTCTGCTATAACTAGTTTAGCCTCTAATGTTTTCATCAAATGATTTTTTCACTTCAGCCGATCCTTTAGGGTCTCCACTGAATATTGGTTGGCTGTAGCGAAAGCCCCCAATGTTCCTGCTATTTGAGTTGCAAATTCCTCTATTTTCATAGCTCTCCCATCAGTTAAAATTTTTAATTTCTTGGATACTGTACCTGCCTCTTGGTAAAGTTCTTGTTTCATGACAACCTTTCTCTTCTTATCGAAGAAGAATTCATTCGGAGGTAGCTCTTCCATTTTTATGGGCGTTAATTCTTTGTCAAAAATCCAACCTATATCTGGGATCCCCTTTGTGGACTGTAGGGGGTTAACAGAAATGATGGGATTGTCAATCTGCTTAGATGATTTTTCCAGAGTAACAACCGACGTTGGTTCGCTTGGAGGGTTGGAAGTCTTGGCTTCCTGTTTCGGGCCCTCAG
The DNA here is from genome assembly GCA_009831015.1 of Picea engelmannii. Classification (NCBI taxonomy): domain Eukaryota; kingdom Viridiplantae; phylum Streptophyta; class Pinopsida; order Pinales; family Pinaceae; genus Picea; species Picea engelmannii. The sequence goes on along the minus strand of ML779895.1, from coordinate 478,428 downwards.
TTTTCTCTTTCTTTTCCTGGTGTTCTTCTTGGTCGGGTGTTGAATATTTGGAGCCCTTGGCTTCTATTTACTGCACCTCTATGGTCATTGGGTTCTCACCCTGCAATACTAGGGGAAGGTAGCTCCGCTGGTGTTCTTGGAATTTGAAAACATCGGCCCTCTCTTCAAGCGACAGGGCTTGTATCCGACCCAAAACTTCGACATAAGATCTCGCGCCTCGGAAAATATCATCATGAGGCGAATCCTCATGTTCAAATCTTTTAAAGCCACAATTAGCCATGTGATTACTCACGACCCTGTGTGGGTCGTGTTTCTTGAATTCAATGTGGACCAATTTAATATCTTCCAAGGCTGCTGCCTTGGCCTTTGCATGCTCGAAATCTAATAAAGAATAGGTATTCAAATGAATGGGGAAAGGTGGCCATACCTTCTTCGAAAATCCTTTAAGCTCTTTGCTTATGCCACCTATCACGGTTTTCCTGGCGATCTCACGACAAGCCAACCTATCGAGTATAAATAATGGTAGAGCATGCGGAGGAACAGAGACGTCGAAAACCCTGAAGTATGAAAATTCTACCTCCACGTACCAGTCGGCCACACTGCTCAAATTGGCCGTGATGCTATCTGAGATCCTGGGTGGTGGATTACCGAAGATGGTGACGTGCATCAGTACCATTACCCAATTGAAAATTTTGTATATGAAATCTATGGCCTTATCCTCCTAGATATTTGAATGGTAGACATGGATAGGCTCAGCATCAAATGGAGCCCAACTCTAGCTCATTAAGGGAAAAGGCACCATGAAACACATCACGTCCATGATGTATGTGGACATGAAAAATGAAATGGCCTTCCCACTCGCCCTCTGCGTCCAATATTCTGTAATCCGACTGGTTAGGCTATCTAACAACAGTTTTTCCCAGTCAAAGGAACAACCTTCCGTGATTGTATGCATCAGAAGCACCCATGGGAGGAAAAAATGTGTGGTGTCTTCTCTCCCATACAATCTACAGGTCATCATTGCTATGTATTTGAACTGTGGTTCCAAAGAAGATATGGAGTAAACTCTGTTACTATCTGCCCTGAACTTCGCAGGGTGTGAGACCCAATCCTTGATCAAATCAGATAAGCTTTTGTCGTATTCCTTTCATTCCTTCTGTTTAAAATCCTCCAAAAACTCGGCATTGTATGTGAAGTTTTATGTGGATGGAAACTTGTACATCGCCTGTAAGTGTTCTGGTCTAAAGGTCCCAATAGTGACCTTCTGCTCGCTAATGATGGTTCTGGTCAGGATATCTACATGATCTAGCGCCCATCGGATCATATCATAGTAAGGAAGAAGACGTGGCCTGGCCGCTACTTTATGCATCTCTGTTTGGATGACGATATTGTATGTGGTGGCCAAGTCATCCTTCTCGTTATCACTAGAATCATCTGAACAGTTCACCAATTCGGACTGCAGAACCTCGAAGATGTATGACTAGGTTCTGACAGAATCAACGCTTCGTGGTGAAGTATCAGAAACATTATCAGAGCCTTGTCCTGAAATCTCAGCACTTGCCTTGGACACTTTTCGTGGGGCCATGACAGAGGATTGTGACTTAGCTCTCCTGTAATAAAAATGTGTATACATACAAAAATCAGCTTGCTAAGAAAAGCTTCTCTGCGCAAAATAGAAATGATCTTTATGACATGAAAGAAAAAGATCTATATCTTCAACCGTTTAAAACCTCGACGTCCTTATGAACAGAATGGTCAAATCATTTTTAGAGATAGATTTAGTAATAAAAACCATATCCTTACTTGTCGCTTCACCTCATTTCCAATTAATGCCATAAATTTTGACGGTTCGCGACACAAGTTGGTGCAAGGAACATTTAAATTTACCTCGTAGACTGTGCATATTAATATTTGTATTAAACATTGATTAAGATGGCTTAGATTCTTTAATTATGTTTTCTTAAACTTTAATTAATCTTTTGGCGTTCACCGTATCGGGAGTTTTCACTCTAACCTTTCGAGCCCTTAAAACCCGAGATCGCGATGACGCGATCCAGTTAAGCGAAAACGTAATCTGGATTAAGTGTTTGATTAATCATGTTTAGTTAATATCGTGACTCGGGGCTTCGAAGGTATAGTTCCCAGGAGGAGCGTATGCCGAGTCACAAAATTCCGAGATCGCGATGATGTGATCTAGTTAAGCTGGAAGGTAAACCAGATTAAGTGTTTAATTAATTTATATTTAAGTAATATCGTGACTTCGCGACTCAGGGTTTCAAAGGTATAGCTTTTGGGAGAAACGTATGCCGAGTCACGAAATCCCGACAGAGTTTAAATATGGTTAAAAGATATTCACCCCTGACACTAACTCAGGTAACTTGCACGAATGTCTAGCAATTTCTCCTATCGGAGTTATGAAAGTAAGACTTTTGGGGAGGGAAAACGCCGAGACGTGAAATACCGACAATGCTTAACTAAGGTTTAAGGAACTTTACTCTTGGCGCTAACCTGGGTAAACTTTAAAGGTTACTTCGCGACTTCGCGCATAGAGGCTTAGAAACAATGTGACTTGTAATTCCCGAAATGCGATATCTCGAGGTAAAGAGAAGTGAAAAAGCTCATTCATGGTTAAAAGGAAAAGGTATTAGGAGTACAACGACCATCGCCACTTTGAATATCAAGACTACTGAGATTTTCAAAGGGTAAAGGTCACGAAGTAAAAGACAACTTAAAAGACCAACCTTTGATTGTAAGAAATACGCTTAAACTAGTCGAAAAAGGTTGCTCCAACAGTAGGGGAATATTCTCTAGAGAGAATATTTTCATCTAGGGAGTCCTTCTCAACATTGGACTATCAAACTTAGGAAAATAATTCTAGGTGAGTGTGTAATATCTCCAACACCCACCTGAATACTACTAGGGTGTATATGATGAATGGGTCCCAGAAACCAAGGCCATATTAGGTACCCATTGTACAATGCATATAAGAATGAGACACTAGAAAATGAGGAAAGAGGGAAAACCTCATGGAAAAAACCCCCCTCAAATTACAATGCATGAAAAAATGAGAAGGAACAAAAAACAATTGCTAAGCAAGCCTGTCCTTCACTCCAAGAAGGCCTCACAACTGTGCAAGTTTGTGATCATTGAATATTTTGTTGAAGATGTAGATGTCTGCATGGATATGATGAAGTATATGAACCATTGAGATGTCCACACATATCCACTTTCTCTTTTTGTAATGAATAAGATCCAAATAAAATTTGGATAAAATTTTGAAAACTATGCGGTCGTTTCTGGAAAAACGCTAAAATTTGTTGATTTTAAAATGATCATAACTTCACTTCCCGAACTTCATTTCAAACATTTTTTTTAATTCGATATTTTTCCTAGAAAAATTCAAATATACAATTTGTTTCTGCAAATTCTTCTCAAAAAATATCATAAATGAACCTGATGTGCGCGACCCCCTTTTTGTCTCCCAAGATGCATGCATGGCGCATGCATGTTGCTCCTAAGATGCATGCATGGTGCATGGAAAAATTCCAGCATATGACTCTTGAGATGCATTCATGATATCTTTCATATGAAATTTAGAGAACAAATATGAAATGGAGTAGACATCATCTGCAATTAATGGAACAAGAATTTGTGTAGATACTTTTGTAGAAGATTCTTCATAATAAGAGGTTTGATCTTCTAATGGCTTCTCTTCTGGATCTATCTTTTGAATCTCCTGCATAAATCTTTCTTATTCCTAAATAAATCCTCCAATATTCTCCATAATTAGTTTGGAGTTGAGTCTTGTGAGTCATCATATACTTGGTGGAGAAATCAGGAGAAATAAACCAGAGGATACATCCTATGACCATATCTTGTCTATTGAGAAAGTCATTTTTCACATCGGTGGAATCAAGCTCCACTTCCATTGCATAGTTATTTGGTACAAGCCTCTACATTTGATCTAAAGAAAAACTTTTGGCTTCCACTCCAAATAGTTATGAGGCGTGAGAAGTACTGTCGATGAATAATCCATCTTTTCTGCATTCTTCAATCTTTAATACCTACAAAAACAGACTGGTGTGTCTTTTTCCTATCAATCTGTCGGCTCTGATACCATGTAAATTGTTGGTCACTGTAATTTCTTATTAAATAAACAATCAAGTGTTACATAAATTGTCAACCCAGGGAAGTCTGTTTATTTCAAAGGCAATCACACACTGTATATGCTCAATCTCAAAAGCAATCTAGAGTTGTAGTAAAAGTACACTAATCACATCTTGCCTTGAACAGACTGAAGTTCTACTTTGAATTACAGAAAATCAATCTATTTATTGCAGAGTTGAGATTTAAGGAAATAATTATCAAAATAATCCTGGATTATATTAAGAAACAACAACCTAGGGAAAGAAATCTTTCAGGATACTGCAAGGAAGACTAACTATTCTGTAACAGAGAACAAGACCCTATTCCCCAAAGCAAGAATCTTCAGCACCTGTCTCCGACTATCACACTTTCATGAACTCATTACTAATCAAAATGATTGACAAGTACTGAAGGCTAACTATCTTGTAACAGAGAACATGACCCTATTCCCCAAGAAGGAATCTTCAACACCTGTCTCTGATTATCACACTTTCATAAACTCATTACTAATCAAAATGATTGACAAGTATTGAAGGCTAACTATCTTGTAACAGAGAACATGACCCTATTCCCCAAGCAGGAATATTCAACACCTGTCTCTGATTATCACACTTTCATAAATTCATCAAGCAAAATTACCAATCAGAATGATTAACAGTTACCCATGAATGAATTGTATGAAAACAATGTAACAATCAGTAAAGCAGAGTTTCAACAAAACAGAGTTCAGTAAAGTAAAGTTTCAGCAAAACAGAGTTTAAACAAGGCGTGAACAAAAATAGTACTAACACACTACAGAACTAATGGGTGAATCTTGTGAAGAAGGTGGGCCCTCCCTTCTCACAATATTCCCCGGAAATGAAAGGAACTAAGAAGAAATGCTCAGAATAATCTTTTATTCATCTATCAATTGTATCATGTTACAATATCCAAAGTGAACATGCCCTTCTCTGTAATTCCTTTCTAGCCAAAACAAATCCCCCCGTCTAATGATGATTTCCCCTTATTTAAAGAGGAGAATCCTCTCAATACAATTGATCATAAAATTACATGTGCACATACAAATCCTATTCTTAGTCAGATCTAATCTTCTATGCTAGAATAGGATATTCTGATCTCCCGTAGCAAAATGTTGTTACAATAGTTGGAATGGTGCTGGGTTGAGGTGTAGTTGTTGCGGCCGGTGTAACATCTTCTTTATTTATCTTCTTGTTACTGTTGTTGTATACTGTTTCAACATCGCAAATCACAGACTGTTTCAGTAATGGGGTTTGCGTTCTGTTTGACTATTTTAGCAATGTGCTCTCAAGAAGCAGCGATGGTTGGTGTTGGCTTAAGGTGAAGCTGTTGTGACCAGTGTAACAACTCCTTCTTGTTACTGTTGTGTGAATTGTCGTTCTAGCATCGCAAATCACAGGCTGTTTCAGCAACGGGATTTGCGTGTTGTTGACTATTTCAGTAATGGGTCTTCAAGCAACAACAATAATCTATAGTTCAAACTGTTTCAGCAACTATATGTTTCTGATCGATGGCTAAGTATGAGAGTAATGTAAAATTACATGTAAAACAAATTAAACATATAGCAAAGAGAAGAAACGTTATATACCTTTGGAAAGATAGGTTAAGGTGATAATGTAGGCTTAAATGTGAGTGGGAAAAGGATGTAATGATAGCAAAAAGTATGAACAAAAAGGTACATTATAGGGTCCTAACATCCCCCCCAACTAAAAAGGTTGCATGTCCTCAGGCAACTTCAATCTGAATCAGAATCCGGATACCGACTCTGAGTGTGCAAATTACTTAAGCAGTAGCTGTGGAAAGTCTTGTCTGTTGGAGCTCTGAATCCTTGAACGCGTTGTAGCCTTTGCCAAGCTGTTGTTTCAACCTTCTTGGGCAACTTATGATGAACTTGATATTTCTCCGTTGGCATCCACATAATAGGAAAATGGAACTGATAACCTATCCATCTTTCAACACATTGTTGAACACATTTGATGTAGCTAGGTACCCGGGAGATTGATGTCTCAAGATTGGTAGGACTAAAGGGATTGTGCTCCTGCCTTTTCTCATAAGATTGTTGCCAAAACATGTTATTTGCTTGTAGGGCAGCGATCTCTGTGGATTTAATAAACTGTTGACAATCCTGAAGTATTGTTGTCTGTAGTTGCCAAATATATTGAATCATCCCTGGTTTCTTCAAAAATTGATAATACTCTGCAACAAAGGTGGCAGCGTTCTGTGGTTCTGGCCATATCCAGAGGAGGTGGTTGTCTTCGTTATGCTTAGCAGCTAGGAAGTCATTCTGCCATGTAATCTGATTGTTAAGGAAGGAGGTGAGTGCCCGAATCTGGATATCACCGACAAGAGGGTTAAAGTTAAGTTGTCGGTTCTCAGGGATGGCCTCATTATGAAGATATACCTCACATAGGAGGTGTTGATCAATAGTAGAGGCTTCTGCAAAAGTTATAACAAAATCTACTGGATTTAACACTGCATGGGGTCTGCCTTCTTTGATTGATTTAATCTGAAAAAATGTAAGTCATTCTATGAGGAAAAGAGAGTAATTGGAGGATGGTTTCCTAGCAGCCAACAATTTTTGTGCCAAGTCAAACATTAGGAGCAATTTTCCTTCTAGTTCTTCATTTTGCTTCTTATGGGCACGTGATTCTTTGCGTGTTTGTTCCAAAGCTTCCCAGTTTGAATAGATGTGGTTTAGCCAAAGTAGTCTGTGCTCCTGCAGGCTTTTGTCCTGTGTAACAACATACTCTTTTTTCCATTTGTCCATTATTGCCTGCTCATCCCATGGTTGAGTTTTTGTTTCAGCATCGCAAGTGATAGGCTGAGGAAGGGCCTGAGTGGCTCGTTTCACAAGAGTATGGGTGATGATCTTGCTAGGAGGGGTAGATTCATCAATAGGCAGTGCTTGTACAACTTTATTAATGAAAATAGGGGCTTCAGATGTAGCAGTTGTTGTAGGCCAGGGTTCATTTTGAATTTTGGAAGGTCCTACTAGTTCTTGTGTAACAACAGGGTTTTCTTCTTTGACTGCAAAAGTCGTAGGTGCAGGGGAAGCTCCAGGCATTGGAATTTCAGTTTCTTTGTAGCCTGCTTGATAATAAATGTCCCCACATTGACTGCACATATACTCTCTACACTGATTCTCTTTTGTGTTTTCCTCTGTCATGGTCGCTATGCGAGCTAGGGTATATAATTTAAGTTCCTTGTCGTAGGCTTCCTTTACCATTACTAGCTCTTGCTTGTAGGCTTCTAGTTCAGACCTTAGGAACTCATTTTCTTGTAAGACAGAGGCCATTGTTGGTTCTGGTTGTTGATATTTCATGGGTGTATTAAGAGGGGTGACTAGTTCTTGTGTAACAGTCACAGCCGCAATAATTGGTTCTTGTGGAGCAGCTACAGGATCAACAGTTGATTCTTGTGTTTCAACTTCTTGATGTAGAGAAAGTAGTGTTGCGGCACCCTGGGCATCTGATGTATTTCGGGAACAACATCAACAGTTGGTTCTTGTGTTTCAGCTGTAGATGGTTCTTGTGTAATAGCTATAGCTGGTTCTTGTGTTTCAGCTACTGAATGAGTAGTTGGTTCTTGTGTTTCAGCTACTGAATGAGTAGTTGGTTCTTGTGTTTCAACTACTTTATTTAAAGAGAATGATGTCGCAGTACATTGGGCCTCTGGTTCTTGTGTTTCAGTGCTCATGGGTGGAATAGGTAAAAATTCCAGAATTTGGGAGGGTGGAGGTGTACGAGCTTTTAGCAAGATGGGTTGGGGGTTTAGGGCAGTGGCAGTAGTGGCTGCTCTTGTTGAGGTCCTCATTCATTTTCTTTGTAAAAAGGAGGGAAAAGGAGGAATTTGCTTCTTTCTTTTGCATGTGGGTTTTTCCTCAGTGATGGGGCAGGGAGGGTTATCAGGTTTATCTGGTTCAGAATCATCGCTAATGATATGAACAGTAGGAGTAGATGATTCTGGTAAGTTGTGGGGTAGGCTTGGTATGGTAGGAAGGTTAATTGGATCAATTGGGTCTGTAGGCGGATTGTTAGGTATTTCCGGAGGGTCTGGAAGGTTTTGTGGTTGTTGTTCCTGAGGATTTTCAGGATGTTCAGCAACTTCTTGAGGGTCTATGGGTGGGTTGTTTAGGGGAGGGTTTTGTTGGGAAAAAACCTTTTGGATGAGTAGTTGAGAGAGACGGTGATGGGTGAGGGAAAGGGTGAGATTTTTAGCCTTTTTACAATAATGCGACATATTTCTAAGACATCCGAGCAAATAGTAGGGAATATTCACCAATCTAGTATGTCGTAAATGAGACAACAAGACAAAATCGTACTGGTAGACTACCTGGTATCGGCCTTCATAGGTGAGGTAATGCTTGACAAACTCTGTAACTTTCGGCTAAGGAGGTGGAAACGAGCTGAGTCGAACACCCCGGCCTTTAGGCTCAATTTGTTCTCCTGGCAAGAGAAAATCCTGCTAGGCATTAAGGATAATGTGTTTGCGGATGAACCAACGAATGTCGGTGATAGGAAGACCCGAAACCTGTGCTATATCATCCTCTGTGACTAGAATCTGAACCCCTTGAACAATGGAATGATCTTCTTGAATATTTCAAGCAAATTGAAGAACCTGTTGTTGATCAAATCCCCAGAGCCTCTGAAAATAACCCAACCAGCCTGCCTACAGAAAAATTTGATAGACTTCTGGATACAATTCTAACAGGGCTGTCGTGGCAGGTTCGTATCGTATAACAGGGCCTCCCATAGCTAACAGCTCAGTAAAATGCACAGTCAGAGAGTCAAGTAACCGCTTCTAAGCAGAGTAAGTTTTGCGGGTGAAGGCATGCAAATGGTGGTGACAACAAACGAAATGATGGGTAAAAACGAATGATGGTAGTCGGTTCGTGTGAAATGATGGCATAAGATTTCGATATCCCNAGGTACGACTAAAATAATGATTTTAAGTGAATGATAATAATGAGTCAGGATCTTCTCATTAGCCATAGTTCAATTGTATTTACATATAAAGTTTACATACCTCATCTTTACCTTTGATTCGTACTTCAAAAAAAATATAGTGCCTATCCATAATAGTTCTGTAGTAACCATGGGAGAGACTTTGGATTTATTAGAGAAATTGTATCAAGGGTTTGTTTAATTATGAGAGAGGGTTGTGAAAGGACAAAATGTAGTATGAGAGCAAAAGAGCTGAAGCAGATGTTTTTATTGACAGGGAATGCTGAGAAAGTGGTGTTTCAGCAACAGGAAAAGAAAAAAATGTTTGTTGAAGAGTGATGTTTTAACAATGGAAAATACTGCTGAAGAAATGGTGTTTCAGCAGTGGTGAAATGTCGCTGAGCAGTGGTGTTTCAGCAATGGGAAAACAAACGAAATATTGCTGAACAATGGTGTTTCAGCAATGGTAAAAAGGGCGAAATATTGTTGAAAAGTGGTGTTTCAGCAATGGGGAAGATAGGAAAAATGAAGGAAAATGTTGTTGGAAAGTGATGTTTCAGCAATGGGGAAAAGGGCGAAATATTGTTGAACAGTGGTGTTTTGGCAATGGAGAAAAAGGGCGAAATATTGCTGACCAGTGGTGTTTCGGCAATGGAGAAAAAGGGTGAAATATTGCGGAACAGTGGTGTTTCAGCAATGGAGAAGATGGGGAAAATGAGGAAAATGTTGCTGGAAAGTGATGAAGAAAGAGGGAGCAGTGCTTCACAAAATGAATCTTGGATCTTCTTGAAGTAAGATCATATTTTCTTGGTAGGCCTTTTCTTTGATTGAGAATCTACAAAAGAATCAATTGTAACATGTCATTCCTTGATAGGGGTTATTAGTAAAAGAAATTTAATCTAATACTAAAGGAATTAAATTCGGAAAAATTAATTGCAATGAGGGGTAGGAGGCCCCTCTAAAAAGAGATAATGTGAGTCTACCACACATGTGGCCTTAAAATCTTCTTTGGAAATAGGGCGCTGGTACAGATGGAGCCGATGACAATTTAATGGCAGTGTTTTAGAGTCATCAATTGTGAGGAGCCTTACTGTTCCATTGGGGAAAACAGTGTCCACTTCGTAAGGTCCAAGCCATCTTGTACGTAGTTTCCATTGAAATTCTTTAAACCAAGAATCATACAGTAAATCCCAATTACCTTTTTGGAATTGCTTATGCTTGATGGTTTTGTCATGCCATTTTGATCTTTGTTGTTGAATCATAGTTGTCTGATGAATGGCATCTAGTCTTTTTTCATCCAATTCATTAAGTTGTTGCAACCTAGTTGTCTGTGCATCGGTCAAATCAAGGTTGACAGCTAAAGCAATCTTTAAGGTTTTGATTTCAAATTCCACAGGAAAGACGACACTTTTTCCATAAACTAATTCATAGGGAGAGAATCCTGTAGTATTTCTCCAGGTAGTTATGTAAGCCCATAATGCTTCTGGGATCTTGTGAGACCAATCCTTTCTATTTTCTTTCACTGTTTTTGTGAGAATGGCTTCAATTACTTTATTTGTGCTTTCCACATGTCCATTGGCTTGGGGGTGGTATGGTGTAGTCATTCTATGATGAATATGATATTTTTGAAGGGTGGCTTTAAAACCATGAGAAGTGAAAGGAGGCCCTCCATCTGTAACTAATTCTCTAGGCAATCCAAATCCGATAAAGATGTCTTCAAATAGAAAATCTAGAATCGCTTCTTTAGTATCTCTATGGAGTGCTTTAGCTTCCACCCATTTGGTCATATAATCTGTGCAGACCACTATATAAACTTTTTGATTGGATGGAGGATTAATGGGTCCTACAAAGTCTAAGGCCCATCTTTCAAATGGTTCGAGTACTACCTGGGGATTTAATGGAATTTCATATCTATGATTAGGTTGACCCATTCTTTGGAAGCTATCACAGGCTCGAACATATTTATTTACATCTTTAAAAAGTGAGGGCCAATAATAACCCATCCTGAGAATTTTATGTGTTGTTCTCTTGTCATCAAAATTCCCTCCACAAGGGCCATCATGACAAGCTTTTAGTAAATCATAAACCTCATCTTCTCTAATGCATCTTTGGATTTCTTGATCAAGTCCTGTGTGGAAAAGACACCCACTTATCCAACTATACTGAGCACTTTGTTGAATGATTCTTCTTCTCTCTCGGTGGGATAGGTGTGGTGGTAACTTCCCTGCAACCAAGTAGTTAGCGATGTATGCATACCATGGTGAGTGAGAAGATACTGCAAATAGATATTTATCAGGAAAGGAATCATCTACTGGGGTATTATCATCAGGTGTTAACCAAGAAAGGAAATCAACAACTACATTTTCTTTTCCTGGTCTATCTACAATTGTAATATCAAATTCTTGTAATAATAGTAACCATCTGGTGACTCGAGCATTT
>ML779895.1:451557-463562 GCA_009831015.1 Picea engelmannii | reverse complement strand
GACCTCCAAGACTCATGAACCATCTTAATGCATTTCCTTTTAATGTTGTTGGAAATAGCTTTAATTTTTTAGCATTGGAAATGTAATCATAACTTCTGCATAATATGTCAAACTCGAAAAGGAATTCATCAGGATCCTCTGAAAATAAACCATGAAAGTTAGGTAAAGATGAGAGTGGAATATTCTTCATGGGAGCTACTCCTCTAGGAAGATCACCAATAGGAAATCCCAAGGTAGAAAAAGATTTTTCATCATTTACCTCTCCTTCAGGACCTGCCTATTCTTCATGGTGTAGTTCTTCATTATACTCATCCATGGTTTCTTCTGGTTGTTCCCCTGCTACACTTGCTAGATCCTCAATGTTTTCTACTGGTTTCTCAACTGTCTCAGGGCTCCAAATTTCTTTCCCCGTTTCAAAGTTTGTTTGAAAGGAAGGTTGAGATTTTGGTTTTCGAGAGCTTGGTTGCTAAGGAGCAGCAGATTCAGATTTTGATATAATCTCATCAATAAAAGTCTTTCTTCCTCCCCTTCCTCTACCCCTACCACCTGTAGGGTGAGTTTCTTTGGGGTCTCCGCGTCCTCTCATGCAATCTGTATATCTGAAAGAACATAAGTGCTTTTGAAATCTATAATTGCCTTCCCTGACAACGGTGCCAAAATGTTGGTCACTGTAATTGCTTATTAACTAAACAATCACGTGTTACATAAATTGTCAACCCAGGAAAGTCTGTTTATTTCAAAGGCAATCACACACTGTATATGCTCAATCTCAAAAGCAATCTAGAGTTGTAGTAAAAGTACACTAATCACACCTTGCCTTGAACAGACTGAAGTTCTACTTTGAATTATAGAAAATAAATCTATCTATTACAGAGTTGAGATTTAAGGAAATAATTATCAAAAGAATCCTGGATTATATTAAGAAACAACAACCTAGGGAAAGAAATCTTTCAGGATACTACAAGGAAGACTAGCTATTCTGTAACAGAGAAGAAGACCCTATTCCCCAAAGTAGGAATCTTCAGCACTTGTCTCTGACTATCACACTTTCATGAACTCATTACTAATCAAAATGATTGACAAGTACTGAAGGCTAGCTATCTTGTAACAGAGAACATGACCCTATTCCCCAAGCAGGAATCTTCAACACCTGTCTCTGATTATCACACTTTCATAAAATCATTACTAATCAAAATGATTGACAAGTATTGAAGGCTAACTATCTTGTAACAGAGAACATGACCCTATTCCCCAAGCATGAATCTTTAGCACCTGTCTCTGATTATCACACTTTCATAAATTCATCAAGCAGAATTACCAATTAGAATGATTAACAGTTACCCAGGAATGAATTGTATGAAAACAATGTAACAATTAGTAAAGCAGAGTTTCAACAAAACAGAGTTCAGTAAAGTAGAGTTTCAGCAAAACAGAGTTCAGTAAAGTAGAGTTTCAGCAAAACAGAGTTTAAACAAGGCGTGAACAAAAATAATACTAACACACTACAGAACTAATGGGTGAATCTTGTGAAGAAGGTGGGCCCTCCCTTCTCACAAGATTCCCCAGAAATGAAAGGAACTAAGAAGAAATGCTCAGAATAATCTTTTGATCATCTGTCAATTGTATCATGTTACAATATCCAAAGTGAACACGCCCTTCTCTATAATTCCTTTCTAGCCAAAAGAAATCCCCCCATCTAATGATGATTTCCCCTTATTTAAAGAGGAGAATCCTCTCAATACAATTGATCATAAAATTACATGTGCACATACGAATCCTATTCTTAGTCAGATCTAATCTTCTATGATGGAATAGGATATTCTGATCTCCCATAACAAAATGTTGTTACAATAGTTGGAATGGTGTTGGGTTGAGGTGTAGTTGTTTCGGCCGGTGTAACATCTTCTTTATTTATCTTCTTTTTACTACTGTTGTATATTATTTCAGCATCGCAAATAACAGACTGTTTCAGCAACGTGGTTTGCGTTATGTTTGACTATGTGAGCAACGTGGTCTCAAACATCAATGATGGTTGGTGCTGGCTTAAGGTGTGGCTATTGGAGCCAAATGTAACAACTCCTTCTTGTTACTGCTGTGTGAATTGTTGTTCCATCATCACAAATCAAAAACTGTTTCAGCAACAGGATTTGCGTGCTGTTGACTGTTTCAGCAACAGGTCTTCAAGAAGCAACAATAATCTGCAGTTCAAATTGTTTCATCAACTATATGTTTCTGATCAATGGCTAAGTATGAGAGTAATGTAAAATTACATGTAAAATAAATTAAACATATATCAAAGAGAAGAAACGTTATATACCTTTGGAAATATAGGCTAAGGTGATAATGTAGGCTTAAATGTGAGTGGGAAAAGGATGTAATGATAGCAAAAAGTATGAACAAAAAGGTACATTATAGGGTCCTAACATAAATGTGTTGAACCTGCACAAAACAGATCTAGTTGGGAATTGACATACATAGTTGCAAAGAAGATATGAGAAAAGAGAAGCAAGAGAGAAAGAATGGAAGAATTCTCATTAACCGTATTCCACACTCAAAGAGTGAATAATTTACAATAGATATAGGATACATGAGTAACTAATGCGACATAGTAGTTATCTAAAGAGATTTAGACACTCACTGACAGACATTGGAGTGCACTGCCACCTAGTCCTAGTTAACTGATCCATGCAATCATAAGTTAACTGAGACACATGTGTGGAAGTGAGAGAGACACATGCAATTGTTGGTGATAAAACTGAGGTTTCCATGCATGAGTGACTTCCACTAGTATAACTGAGTGTAACTAAATCTAAAATGAATAGGATCTCCCTATTTTGTAGGGGAATATTCTCTAAAGAGAATATTATCATCTAAGGAATCGTTCTCAACATTGGACTATCCAACTTAGGAAAACAATTCTAGGTGAGTGTGTAATATCTCCAACAGAAGTGTGTCAAGGATATATGCAGTTGTTGGGAATCGACAAGCAGACCACCAAGCTTCTATGGTGGATCTAGAAGATATAATTTTCAAGTAACCTATTTCTATTTTGATTGACCCTAGTTCTAATCTTAGTTATTTTTCACCTCAAGTTGTTAAAGCATGTTATGTACAAAGAAATAAACATGAAAAATCATGGTTGGTTTAGTTATCCACATGAACTAAGAGAAAAGTGGTAGGGGTAATAAAGGCGTGTCCATTCAAAATGAGTGGACTGCACACTCAATCAGCCTTGAATATCCATGTTGGTTGTGGAGCATGGTTATCTTATTGATTTAGAGGTCTTTGTTTCAGCCACATTTGGACCCTGTTATCTGAAGGGAGGTGTGTGGGGGGACTTCCCCCCCTGGAAAGGGTTCAATGGTAGCGCCAATGAAGAGAACTTTTTAGAAAAAATTTGTTGTAAAATATTGTAATTTCATAGTCAATCTAGAACATTCATTATAAGGTCACATATCTGACGAGAGAAGTTCTGTTAGAATTTTTTTTCCCTAGAAGGAAACCCTCTTTTATGAGGGAATTGTATTGTGGTTGCATATGTGAGTGAATATTTTATTCTGAGAGAGGAGACAATGAGAGAGATAAGAGGAAGTTACAACGGGTATGTTGTACGATGTATCCCTTCATTTGTTGGATAATAATAAAAGAAAGAACCTCACAATTTCTCTAGTGGGCATAGCCCACACTGGGTGAACCATGTACATATGTGTATCTATTTTACTTTTTATCTTCTGTGTTTTATTTCCCCATTTTTTTATTTTATTACTCCACGATTCTATTTTTATAACAATTGGTATCAGAGTGAAAGGTAACTCGTAGGAAAAGAGGGTTCCTAGTTCGAGTGGGAGCAATGGAGAAAGATGGAAATTTTAAGTTCAAGAAATTTAATGGCCAAAACTACCAGTTATGGAACATGAAAATAGAAGACTATATATATCATAAGGATATTTTCCTACCGTTTGGTGGAAAAGAAAAGAAGTCAACAAGTATGAAGGACGAAGAATGGGAGATTCTTTACATAAAGGCATTGGGAATGATAGATGTTCTTGGAAGTGTCAGTGGCATTCAATATGTCAAAAGAAATGACAAGCGAGGATCTGATGAAGGCATTGGCTAAAATATATGAAAAACCCTTGGCCTCCAATAAGGTATTTCTATTGAAGCGATTATTTAATATGAAGATGTCAAAAGGTGGGTATGTTTCTGACCATTTAAATGAATTTATAATGGTTACTAATCAACTAAGTTATGTAAAAGTGGACTTTGATGATGAGGTTAGGGCTCTTATAATCTTGTTCTCATTTCCAGAAAGTTGGAATGACTTGGTTATGGCTATAAGTAACTTTGTCTCTAGTTCAAACACTCTGAAATTTGATGATGTTGGTGGTGTTATCCTTAGAGAGGAAATGTGACAGAAAATCACATGTGAGACATCAGTTAATGCATTGACTGTGGAGAATAGGGAAAGATAAAAGGATAGAGGAAAGAGCTCAGGGAACTGTGGGACTTCTAGGAAGGGCAGATCCAAATGAAGACCAGGAAAGATAAAGTGTTGGAATCATGGGAAGAAAGGACATTTGAAGAAAGAATGCATAGCTCCAAAGAAACAAAGAGATAGACAACATGACAAAAATCATGAAGCAAATGTAACAGGTGATTTGTTACACGATGCTTTGACTCTTTCTTTAGATAATGTTACTGAATATTGGGAAGTAGATTCATGCGATTCATTTCATGCCACACCCCATAGGAAATATTTCCAACATTATATTCAAGGTCATTTTGGACAAGTTTATTTAGGTGATGATGAACCATGTCAAACTGTTGGAATGGGTAAGGTACAAATAAATCAAAAGAATGGAAACCAATGGTTACTAAAAGAGGTGAGACATATACCAGACCGAAGAAGAAATCTAATTTCAATAGGATAGTTGGAAAGTGAAGGCTATATATATATATATATATATATAAGGCATGGAAGGTCATTAAAGGATCACTAGTAATGGAAAAAGGAGAGAAGGTAGGTACATTTTATTTATGTACTGGTAATGTTGACTCTTCAATCTCTTTAGTTTATACATGTGTGGATACAACACTGTGGAATCATAGGCTTAGACACATGAGTGAGAATGGGATGCAGATACTTCAGAAAAGGAATTTGTTTCCAGATCTTAAACAAGTTGATTTGGATTTATGTGAACATTGTGTATATGGAAAACATAAAAGAGTGAGATTTATCAAGATTGGAAAGGAAAAGAAGAGTGAATGTTAGATCTTGTGCATATAGATGTATGGGGACCAGCATAGGTATCATCTCTTGGTGGCTCTCGTTATTATGTTACTTTTATTGATGATACAACTAGAAAAACTTGATTTTATTGCATTCGACAAAAATATGATGTTTTTGACACTTTAATCAATGGAAAGATTTGGTTGAGAATGAGACAAGAAAATGGTTGAAGTGTCTCAGATAAAACAATGGAGGTGAATACTCCAGCAAGGAGTTTAATGATTATTGTTCATACCATGGGATTCTTAGAGAGACGAAATTTCCAAGAACACCACAAGAAGATGGTGTTTCAGAAAGGATGAATAGGACAATCATGGAATGTGCAAGGAGTATGAGATTGCATGTTGGGTTGCCCTTACAATTTTGGGGAGATGTTGTAGATATTGTTTTTTACTTAATAAACAAATATCCTTCAAGCTCTTTAGATGGTGGAATTCAAAAGGTGGCATGGACATGGAGAAAGGTTAACTACTGTTTTCTGAAGACTTTCGATTGTGACTCATTTTTCCATATTGATAAAGAAAATAGAACAAAGCTTGAGAAAAAATACAAGAAGTGTAGCTTTATTGGATATGATGTTAATGATTTTAGTTATCTCTTATGGGATTATGAAAATAATCAAATCATTAGGAGTAAATATGTGGTATTGAATGAAAATTTTATGTATAAAGATCAATTGCAGGGAAAGAAACAGAAAAAGGAAAACACAGAATACACAATTATTTATGAAATCAAAGAAAATGAAATTCCAAAGGTACCAAAAAATCAAAATGTACAACAACATGAGAAAAAAACACCTCAAACTCATGCAAGTGTTGTTATAAGATATATTAGGTTAAGTATACCCCCTGAACGATACTCTACTTCATTGTATTATTTATTGTTGATTGATTCTGGTGAACCAGAAATTTATGAAGTGGCAATGCAAGTAGACACTAAAAAGAAGTGGGAGCAAGGCATGAAAGAGGAAATGTATTCCTTGGTAAATAATTAGACTTGGGACTTGGTTCAGTTTCATGCAGGGAAAAGAGAATTGTAGAAAAAATGGGTTTACAGGTTGAATGAAGAAGTGTTGGATTATTGAGGGGGGAGGGTGAATCAGTAATAGAGCAATTATAATCTTATTTAACCAAATAATCCAAGTGTTATATCAATGTAGAATTATCATCCAATAATGATAAATTAACAAATTAACAATCATACACATCCACAGTACACCAGTGTTTTACGTGGAAACCCAAAGCGGGAGAAAACCACAGAATTTTTTTTCTTATATGTATTGAAGAATTACATTCATTGGAAGCACCAACTTCCTTTGTTTTCTAGCTGCAACTGGAAGGAGGCTCCAACCTCCTAGTTTCTCAGGCTACAACCTAAGGGAAGCTCCAACTCCCCAATTCTCTGGCTACAACCAAAAGGAGGCTACAACCCCCTATGTTCTCTGGTTACAACCAGAAGGTGGCTACAACCACCTGTCATTGCCCCGTCCAACCGCCTTGAAGTAGAAGTAGAATGATGGAACCACTGTCACACTATCACTGTGAGATATATCACTGTAAACCTGTACCAATAAACCTGAACCATGCATCAACCATGCAACAACCTGTACCTCAACCTGTAATCAACCTGTACCATAAACAAGTGCATCAACAATTTACCAACCTGTACCAAACAACCTGTAATCAACCTGTACCATAAACAAGTGCATCAACCAACCACCAACCTGTACCAAACAACCTGTAATCAACATGTACCATAAACAAGTGCATCCAACCATGTACCAAGTATGTACCAATCATGTGTCACCTACTCATTAATATGTACCAACATCATCAACTATACACCTCATGTATGTGCCAACTCATCAATTACTTCTCTCAACCATGTACCCAACATGTACCTTAACCAAAAGCCCTCATCAGTTTCATCATACAAATATGATTTGTAAATCTATAATATACCTAGTGTATATGATCACATACTTGCAAACCTTCCTTAAATTTAACAACAAGAGACTATCATTTTCATCAAACTTTTCTTTACTCTCACATGACTAGTTCTAGATTAGTCAACAACCCTAACTTGAAATAATCATAACTATGTACCTGTAATGAATAAAGATATGAAATTGATACACAATGTTCTTCAGTGCGTTTTATACAATTCGTCCAGGTTTCACTACTTGAAACCTCTCATAAAAGTATTTATAGCAAAAATGGCACACCTTGTTGAATTATGGCTTATTCTAGAGAGCGACCTTGTAGAGTGTGCCCTGCATGGAATATTTGTTGAATCTATCTGAAAATGTTACAAAGAATACTACAGAATTTACTCTAATCAACACATTTGGTATTACTGAATTTGGATCTGTTATGAAGAAGTTATGACGTTTTTTCCCAAAACACTTGTTTTAGACTAGTTTCAAGACAAGCCACAAACCCTATTTTCCACAGAGTGTAACTCCACAAATACAGCGACCCGCAAGCTGAAGTTTTTGCCACAGATACTTGGATTTGTTTCCTCAATTTCATAGCAATTTCAAGGTCTGAATCATTCTAGAAAAAAAATTATTGCGAAAATGGTGAGATGACCTATAAATAACATACCTTAGAAAGCATCATCAAAAGAATTTATCCTCCCTTGAATTCCGACCTTCTTTTCTTCACCTTCCTTCTGAAATTCGGCTTAGATATCCTTTGTTTACCTCAAAAACCTATAGATATTGAATATTCTCAAGTGTGATCTAAAATTAGAGAGTCTTGCCTCTTATTTATACTCTCCAAGTAGCTTCCTTAAAAACATCTTCTAGGTCACTTTGCCCACTTTCCTTATTTTAGGGTTAACCCACTTCTAATTTATCCATTAAAACTATTATTTAAATAATTTATTTTGTATTCACTTTGAATTATAGTGCACTCATCACTTCACTTTATTATTTACCTTCTAAAATCTCTTAAACCACTTTCACTACTTTGACCTTTTGGGGCTTCTAGATGACTTATGAGGGTCATCCAACTTCGTAAGGCCATAACTCTCAAACCGTGAGGAGTTATGTGATGTTCCACATACCAAAAAAAATGTGATGATATGTATTATCCATATAGAATAGTATTACCTCTAGATATATCAAAACTCATACCATTATCCATCAAACAAACTTGGGTCCATTACCCAAACCTCTGTTCTCCAACTTCTTATGGCCATAACTCTCTAACCGTGAGGAGTTATGTGACGTTCCACATACCAACGGAAATGGAATGACAAGAACTATCCATCTAGGATAGATTCACTGAAAAATTCACTGACCTTCATCTCATTATTCCACAAATAAGCATGGTTTCTCTAACCATACTTCTAGGATAACTCAATCCGCAAAGCGTCTTCTCGTGAGGGATTTCACCATAAGGGGACCACTTTGGATTTCATCCTTTGTGATATAGGGATTTCTTCAAGGGTTGGAATCAATGACAACCAACCTTAATCAACAAGAAGATAGAGGAAAAAAACGATACAAGGCTAGACTTGTTGTAAAGGGGTTTGCACAAAAGAAAGGTATAGATTTCGATGAAATATTTTCTCATGTTGTTAAAATGACTTCAATTAGGACTATTTTAAGTCTTGCGGTAGTAGAATATTTGCTTCTTGAACAGTTAGATGTAAAAATAAATTTTCTTAATGGGGATTTCGAGGAAGAGATTTATATGCAGCAGCCATAGGGATTTGAGATCAAAGGAAAGCATAATTTGGTATGCAAGTTGAAGAAGAGAATGTATGGCCTAAAGCAAGTTCCAAGGCATTGATATTTGAATTTTGACAAGTTTATGACAAAACAAGGTTATAGTAGATGTCATTTTGATCACTATGTTTATTTTAAGAGGCTAGAAAATGGAAGTTATATTAGCTTGTTATTGTATGTAGATGGCATGCTTGTTGCAGGGTCTAACATGCAAGATATAAATGTGCTCAATAATAAATTAACTATTTCATTTTTGATGAGGGATATGGGTGTTGCAAATAAAATCCTTAGTATGAGAATAACATGAGATAAAAAAAATTGCAAATTGATATTGTCTCAGGGTGAGTACACAGAGTAGTTGTTGGAGAGGTTTAGAATGCATAATGCAAAAACAGTTAGTACACCTTTGGCCAACCATCTCAAAATAACCAAGGAAATTTTTCCCAAGACACAAGAGAAGATAGAATACATGTCCAGAGTACCATATTCATCAACAATTGGAAGTTTGATGTATGTTATGGTGTGTACAAGACCATATATTTCACATGCAGTGGGATTTGTGAGTAGGTATATACGTAATCGATGTAAATAACATTGGGAGGAAGTGAAGTGAATTCTCAAGTATTTGAGAAGTAGTACTACTCATGAATTATGTTTTGAAGGTTCAAACATTGTTCTACAAGGATATGTTGATTCAAATATGGCAAGTTATAAAGATAGGAGGAGCACCACAATGTATGTTTTTACTGTAGGTGGAACAATAGTAATTTCGATTTCGAAATTTTAAAAGGTTGTTTTACATTCAACAACAAAATAAGAGTATGTTGTTTCTACAGAGGCTAGTAAAGAGATGATTGGTTACATATTTTTATGGAGGAATTGGGAAAGAAGCAGGAAAATAGAAGGTTGTACTGTGACATCCAAAATACCTTTCATATTGCAAATAAATCAACCTTCCATTCTAATACTAATAATATATATCTCATGTACCATTTCATATGATCCATTTGGGAAGATGGACAATTGAAGTTGGAAAAAATACATACTAGCCAAAATCCTATAGACATGTTAACAAGGGTAGTAACCAAGGATAAATTGAGTTCCTACTCAGTTTTAGTTGGCCTTCAAGCATGAAGGTGAAGATGAGAAATTTTCTAGGTCAAAGGTGGATCATAGTCCAACAAACAATGGAGTTAGTGTGATCAATATCCAAGTGGGAGATTGTTGCTTGTGGAACCTGATTATCTTACTGATTTAGAGTTCTTGTTTCAGTCATGTTTGGATTCCATTACCTGATCGGGTGATCTAAAAATGAAGAAGACTTGAAATCTTGAAATTATTTGCAAGTAAATTTTATGTGTTAAAAGAAAATGGATCAACTTTGCGACACATTAATTAATGGATTACTCATTCAAGATTCAAATAAACAGCAGCATAAAAAATGAACATAAGAACATAAACAAAACAATTGATAAAGGAGTTCACCCCTCTCTTGGGCTACATCTCCTGGTCCAGCTTCCAATCGATCATTATTATTAATTTCTCAAAGTGCTCAAAAACATGCCTTACAATGCTCAAACTGACCAACAGACTACTCCAATGGCTTCAGAGCGTCCAAAAACCCCTAGCTAGGCTTTTTCGGCACCTCAATCGGTCAAAAAACGAAGAAGTTAGGCCTCCTGGAAGTCCCCCCTTCAAGCTTGTTGTCTCTGCATCTACAAAACGCACCCTTGTTTCATGAACCTAGCACACACGCAATTTAAAGTGTGAAAACCCGACACCGGGCGCAACCACGCCAATGGTGAAAACTGTAGGATGGTTATGGGCGCGCCAGCCCCTAACCGCCTAGCACCCAGGCACGTGAATCATCCATACGACCGTGCACATATACATATAAAAGGCTAGGGGTTAAAACCCAAGTCACATGGGAAGGCGCCATGGGACCAGGCGCGAGAACCTTTGAAAACTTTTAAACCAATGCACATACAACAGGGTCATATGATTGGCATCCATACGACCACGGCTTTGGATATGGTTTTAAAATTCCTGCGTGATACAATATGGTCACATATATATAAAACAATATGACCGCGGGTCGGGGATAAGCCCCGACCCGGACCCCGCGTCAATGTTTAACAAACCAAACATATATATATATATATCAACCCATATATACAATAAGGATCAAGGGATGGTACAATGGTCAGACGGATTTTTGAAGACTTTACATGGTGGGGAGGTCCGGGGTTCGAATCCCATGGACTCCATAAAATTTTATTAACAAACCAATAGCCAATAAAGGGGTGCCACGTGGTAGCCCATGACTGGGCCACGTGGCACCCAATCGCTTGTCCAAATGATGCCACGTGTTAGAATACCATTGAGCCTCATCTATCAACCAAACACTGCCATGTCATCACATGCCATGTCAACGTACAGTCGTACGACCATGCCACGTTAGCATGTACGGACTGTACAGTCAGCATCCTTTTTTTGCATATTTGACATTCTGAGCAGATTGTGATATCTCTTGCTCCCGACGTCCGTTTGAGACGAAACGAGTTGTGTTGGGTTTGCAACGACGAGTCCTACGCTCGTGTCTAGTTTGAAGTGATTCCGAGCACTTTGAATTTTTGAGCAAAATTTAATCCCCTGATCACACCTCCCCATTGGGAAGCTTTTGGACCTCCAAAAGACTATTTTCAGTCTATGTGAAGATGAGGGTATAGTTCCCTCACCCTTCCAACCTCAATCCACTTGGCCTTACTTGGATTTGTACCTTTAAGACCAACTCGAAGATACTCCACATTTCCTCGTTTTGAAGTTCACATTCTCATGTCAAGGATGGTGTCTTCATGCAGTTCTGTAAGATACTCTAGGGAAAAATCATCTATAGAAGGAATCTGAACATGCTCTCCTTGATCATCAATCAACGGAGGCTCATACAATTTCAAATTCTCAACATTAACAACTGCATAC
>ML779895.1:433301-447949 GCA_009831015.1 Picea engelmannii | reverse complement strand
GTTGCACTATCCAATCTTAACGAAGCAAGCTGAATTTTGGTTTCATCATCTTGAATTTTTTGTATTCTACAATATACCTCAATTTGACGTATCCAATTATCTAACTTCTCAGCATTAACTTCTCCATTGTATATTGGCAATTCCAATTTTATATCAAGCTTTAATGAAGGAATTTGCGAAAGAGTTTTACCATGTCCTTTTGGAGAATTCGGAAGAGGTCTTGAATTGGTAGAAGAAGAAGAAGAAGATGGAGGAGAGGGTGGTGGAGAAGCACCATTCCCTCCATTTCCGTTTGGAGTTTTGTCACCACTGCTTCCCTTATTCCTTGAAGGGTTGGAGCCTTCACCTTGCGACAATGCATTCCTTTCCATCAAGATCTTCATCATCTCTCTCATCTCCATGACAGCCTTTCTGAGATCTTCATCTTCTGCAGGAACACGTTCATGACTTTCTTCATGAGCCATACTTGGTGAATGCCTCCTTGAAACTTGCGGTGATNNTATATGCTTCCTCCTTGAAGGATGAGAACTTGGCTCCACAAGTTGACCTTCTCCTCTTGTGAGTTTCAACCTTGTGAGCATCAGAAACAAAACACTTGCAAACAATCAAGTCTTCAAAAACCAGTGCTCTGATACCAACTTGATCTAAAAATGAAGAAGACTTGAAATCTTGAAATTATTTGCAAGTAAAGTTTATGTGTTAAAAGAAAATGGATCAACTTTGCGACACATTAATTAAGGTATTACTCATTCAATATTCAAATAAATAGCAGCATAATCAATGAACATAAGCACATAAACACAACAATTGATAAAGGAGTTCACCCCTCTCTTGGGCTACATCTCCTAGTCCAGCTTCCAATGGATCATTATTATTAATTGCTCAAAGTTCTCAAAAACATGCCTTATAATGCTCAAACTGACCAACTGACTGCTCCAATGGATTCAAAGCATCCAAAAACCCCTAGATGGGCTTTTTCGGCACCTCAATCAGTCAAAAAACGAAGAAGTTAGGCCTCTTAGAAGTCCCCCCTTCAAGCTTGTTGTCTCTGCATCTACAAAACGCACCCTTATTTCATGAACCTGGCACACACGCAATTTAAAGCGTGAAAACCCAGCACCGGGAGCAACCGCACCAACGGTGTGAACTGTAGGACGGTTATGGGCGTGCCAGCCCCTAACCGCCTAGCACCCGGGCACGTGAATCGTCCATACGACCGCGCACATATACATATAAAAGGCTAGGGGTTAAAACCCAAGTCACATGGGAAGGCGCCATGGGACCAGGCACACGGACCTTTGAAAACTTTTAAACCAACGCACATACAACAGGGTCATATGATTGGCGTCCATACGACCACGGCTTTGGATATGGTTTTAAAATTCTCGCGCGATACAATATGGTCACATATATATAAAACAATATGACCGTGGGTCAGGGCTAAGCCCCGACCCGGACCCCGCGTCAATTTTTAACAAACCAAACATATATATATAGCAAACCATATATACAATAAGGATCAAGCGACGGTACGATGGTCAAACGGATTTGTTAAGACTTTACATGGTGGGGAGGTCCGGGGATCGAATCCCACGGACTCCATAAAATTTTATTAACAAACCAATAGCCAATAAAGGGGTGCCACGTGGCACCCAATCACTTGTCCAAATGATTCCATGTGTCAGAATACCATTCGCCCTCAGCTATCAACCAAACACTTCCATGTCATCACATGCCATGTCAGCGTACGGTCGTACATCCCTGCCACGTCAGCCTGTACAGACTGTACGGACTGTACAGTCAACGTCCTTTTTTTCCCTGTTTGACATTCTGAACAGATTGCAATATCTCTCGCTCCCGATGTCCGTTTGAGATGAAACGAGTTGAGTTGGGTTTGCAACGACGAGGCCTACGCTCTCATCCGCTTTGAAGTGATTCTGAGCACTTTGAATTTTTGAGCAAAATTTGATCCCCTGATCATCGGGGGGTGTTGTAATGTCCCTAATATGAAACCCTTTGTAATTGTACATATAGGATGGTGAGCCATTGGTACCAATTTTTAATGTGAATGTACATATAGTATGTTGAGTAGTTGACACCAAGTGGTGGTTTTTCACGCACTTGCGTAGTGCGTGGGAATTGTTATCAAAGAAAGGGTACACACATTTTACAATGTTGCGTGCACTTGGGTAAGTTCAAGGGGATGATCTAGGAGTGCGCATCGAAACGAGTTATATATATATATATATATATATATATATATGGTTGTATCTGTATTGAGGCTGGAGAGTCTGTGTGATTACGAGGTTGGTGAGTCGGGACACAAATATGCTAGTGAGACTATCCTTGTAAAGGTAATCATACTCAAGTTATTAATACAATATTACATCGTTGCACATAGACAAATCAGATGAAAAGAGATGGGGGGCTAACTCCACCAGAAAAATGAAAAAGTGGGGGACTTAAATCCTAGGGAATATTTTATTAATATTTCCAGAAAAGTGTAATTTATGGATAATTATTTATCCTAAGTTCCCAAGGGATGGGAAAGGGTCACCAAGTGGCTAAATCTACTTATGAAAGTGACAAGTGAAAATTTGGAGGCATGCAATATATATTTCTGGCCTTAGTGTGTTTCGGGGGAGGATGATTCATTCATTCTCATGGGTAGAAATGGGTCAGACCATCTAGGACAAGACAACTATTACCTTATCTACAGAGAAGATCTTGTAAGGGGTTTCTATATTGTAATCAGATTTTTTGTTGTCGAAGAGGCAAGTTGTCAGGCTCGTGAGAAGTCTCTCTAGGTGAGATATGTGTTGTCGAAGAGGTGGGTTGTCAGGCCCATGAGAATTCTCTTGAGGTGAGAGTTTTGTTGCGAATTGTTCCCTACCGAGCTAGGAATCAGTTGTAAGGATAATAGATTTCATGTCCAACATGTTGCTAGGAACCCTAGAAGGGAAGAGGGGTAGTCGAGGGACTGTTGAGAAGAGAAGGGAAACACTTCCTTGGGTGTGACAGGTGTGTGGGGAATGAGAGACTATAGACTAGTTATCATCGACACCTTGGATTGAGAAATTATTTTGAGTATCAAACTTTATCTTGTCACTAGAAACCCTTTTTTCCCTCGTGGAGTTAATCCCCAGCTCAGGGGTGACTTGCTGCTGAAATATTATGAGCAACAAAGTCTATGGTTGGGAGGAACATCTGAGTTCTACGCACAGTAGGTGACTTTTCATAAAGTATAAGTGTCTTTATGTTCTTGTCTCATTTACTATGTGCTTAATTATCTATGTTTAATATGGTTTAATTCTTGTATGTGGTTGCATATAGGTAATTGTTGTTATTATGTTTTATGCTACTTATACATGTACAAGTGGTGCTGATAGTCAGTGTTTGTAGTTATGCACGAGTATGACATTTTTTTTTAGTATCCTATTATGTTAACCTTATTATTTTAGTTATGAGTCTTCAAGACGTGGTTAGAATGGCCATGCGCACATAGAATACTTTGTGTGCACCAGAGGCTGAAATTGTTTGTGTGCATAAAGAAGTAGTGTGCATGTACAAAGAGAAGATATTTGGTGTGTGACACCAAAATGGTTGCGCACACAGTACTGATGTGTGTTCAATATTCTTGTGTACAATTTTTTTGTGTTACTTCCATTGTTATAAGGTGTGCAGTGTGACTCATCTTAGGGTTGAGCACATTACTTCAAGTAATAATGCACAGACTAATGTTTAGTTTATAATCCACACATTATATTATGGATAAGAATTGTTCAATAGTAATCTAGATGATAATACAAATTGGTATCATAAGCAGTTTGGTAATGGAGATGTTAGAGATTGGTTTCATAGTGACAGAAGTTTAGATTGTGTGATGTGGCCCAACTTGGGTGGCTAGGGAAGTTACAAGTGTGGGGGGGCTTCCCCCCCGCAATATCTCTCGCCAGGGGGGTCCAGGGGGGTAGAGGGAAATCTTGGAGCCCCCCCCCAGAAGGGGTTTAGGGGCAATGCCCCTGAAGAAAAACATTTGGGAAAATTGCCTTGTAAAATATTATAATTTTGTAGTCAATATGGATCGTTGATTATAAAGTTGTAGATATGAAGGTAGAAGTTATGTTAGGGTTTTTTTCCCTGGAAGGAAACCCTCTTTTATTATAGAATTATATTTTGGTTGTGTATGTGACTAAATATTGTATTCTGAGAGAGGATATTGTGAGAGAAAGAAGAGGAAGTTACAACAAGTATGTTGTAGGTTGTATCCATTCATTTGTTGGATAATAATAAAAGGAATGACCTGAAAATTTCTCTGTTGGACGTATCCCACACTAGGTGAACCATGTATATCTATGTCTCTATTGTATTGTGTATATTTTGTGTTTTATTTATGCAATTGTTTTATTTTATTGCTTCGTGCTCCTATTTTTCTAATAATCCTACATTTAGGATCATACTATGTGATGTTAAGAATGGCCTGGTTGGCTTTCCATAAGGAAAGATTGAATTTCTACAATAAGACCTTAGAATTTGAATATGCAGAAGGAAACAAGAGGGTGTTTCATGACATTAAAAATCTAGTCTCAGTTAGGTAGATATCAACACTGGAGATGAAGAAATTTAGTACAAAATGGTGTTCCTTGTATGCAATACAAGTTCTCAATGCAGCAGAGAGTAAGGAGCTAGAGATTGAATATCACCAATGCTATGGGAATTCAAAGATGTATTCCTAGAGGAGGTACATGGACTTCCTCCTAAGCTAGATCTTGGTTTCATAATAGATCTTGTACCCGAAGCGGTACCAACATCAAAAGTACCCTATAGAATGAGTACGTTGGAGCTAGTAGAGTTAAAACTACAAATGAAGGAAATGATGGAAAAAAGGTATATCAGTATGAGTGTATCCCTATGGGGAGAACTCACATTGTTTGTGAAAAAGAAGGATGGTACATTGTGTTTATGTATTAAATACCCACAATTGAACAAGATGGCCATCAAGAACAAATATCCATTTCCTAGGATTGATGGCATCTTTGATCATCTCAGAGGAGCTACAATATTTTCTAAAATTGACTTGAGATCTAGGTATCACCAAGTCAGGATTAAGGATGAATATATCCACAAGAAAATTTTTAGAATGAGATATGGACACTATGAGTTTTTGGTGGTGCCATTTGGTCTTAACAACACACCAACCACCTTTATGTGTTTGATGAATAGTGTTCTCAACAAATATTTGGATAAGTTTGTCCTGGTATTCGATGATATATTGGTACATTCTAAGGCCAAGGAAGAGAAAAAAAAACATCTTAATTTGGTGTTACAGTTCATGAAATATCACCAACCATATGCCAAATATATCAAGTGTGACTTCTTCCAAAAAACAGATCCAGTATTTGCGTCAAACAATCTCAGTAGAGGGAGTGGCAGTACATCCTAAGAAGATCAAGGGAATCATGGATTTGTCATCGCCTCAGAATGTAATTAAGGTAAGATAATTTATGGGATTAGTTGGGTATAAAATAAGGTTTATTAAGGGATTTTCCATGATTGGTCATCCCATTACCTCATTACAAAGAAAGGGTAAGAGGTTTGTATGCTTAGCAGAATGTGAAGCCAACTTTTAGTAGTTGAAAAATATCTTGAGCAATGCCCTTGTTTTGAATATTACGAATCATGAGAAGGACTTCTTGATTTTTACTGATTCTTGCAAGGTAGGACTCAGTGCAGTTCTTATGCAAGAAGGACAAGTGATTTGTTATTAATTAAGAAATCTAAATGAGAATGAACAACAACATGTCATTATTGGAAGGCTCTCTTCCAAGCATCATTTAGGAAACAGACTACATCGTGACATGCACAGATGAGACCATCAAGACATATATATTTGGGAGAATGTTCTACTGTCTTGTATTCATGCTTTGATAAGTATTTATACAATGATATGGATGGTTGGAGAAGTTTCACCCACTCCAACTAATCACCCATTTATGTTCATTTATCCATTATATACATGTATTTATCTACTTTGGGTTATGTTACATTCGTATGTATGATGACATTTATGAGGCCTAAGAGACCCCCTCAACACGGGTCTAGTCAGCGAAGCTATCTAGCCCCTACAACATCTCCCCCCTCTTTAATTCTGTGTTCGTCCTGAGAAAGTCTGTAGCAACTTCCTAGGTCTCTACTCTTGCAAAAGTCCCCTTACTATGCATCGACCATGTATACTTGTCTACATAGGTAAATCAATCACAATATTCGCCAGTTGTATAAGAAGATACACATATACAAGTTTTATTCTGACTGGTTTTTAATGGATTTGATGACTTCATATCACATGTTTTGACTCCTCGATCTCCATTCTTGCAGGGCACCACCTACTTCCATACTCAGTTTCAAGTTATTATTCCCAAGAGTCATTGGGGCGCTCTCTAGGGATACTCTTGTGATCTGTCGCACCTAGGGGATGTTTTTATGGAATCGATGAGGTTCTACTTCATTAGCCAATCCTACCATTCCTCTTATGTCTTTGTCACAAACCGGGGAATTGTTCTACAACTCTTCTACCAAGGGGCTCAATCACTTCAAATGTTCTTGTTTCATCATATTTTCATTAAACTCTTTTTGTGACATCTAATGTATTTTGATTGAATTCTTTCAACCTCTGCATAATTTTCACGTTCAATGCTCATCATGAATGCTCTCTTCAAATGCATTGCTCGGTCAACTACTTCAAAAATTTCCTCCATTAGTGCTCAATGTCTTAATGCTCACTACTCCGATGTTCATCAATATTATTTCTCCGCTTCTATCATTCATGGATATTCTTCTTTACGATTTCAGATCTTGCAGTTTGCAATTCATATTACATGCAGGATGACTGAATAAGACACTATTGCACATGCATGACTCAAATAAATCTTGTCGACTAGGTATTCACTAGTGTCGGTAAGAAAGCGATCTCATCGACTAAGCATCGACTTACATTACAATGGCGGAGAGGATCGCCTACCTTCAAGACTCACGTTTAACCCTCTCGCTTTTATTTCTGACTCAAATTTTACATCAAGTATGATTCAATAAACTGAAACATGATTGACTCAATCGACAACTTAAACATTTATATATTTTATTTTGTACTTAAGAAGACCTCTGCATTTCAACTAAGACTCTACAAACTTTACTTCAATTCATTTGACTATAAAATCGACGATGTCCTTCATGTAATTCTTTTATACATAAGACTCTATGGACAGAAATCAAGAACATCAGCATCCAGATTCCATTGTAGTCGAAAATCTTTGTGTTGACTGGGCTCGTCATTTTCTACAGTCGGTCATCACCAATCTAGTCAACCCCATTCAACCTACGACTATTACCTTATCTACAAAGAAGATCTTGTAAGGGGTTTTTGCATTGTAATCAGATTTTTTGTTGTCGAAGAGGCAAGTTGGCAGGCTCGTGAGAAGTCTCTCTAGGTGAGATATGTGTTGTTGAAGAGGTGGGTTGTCAGGCCCATGAGCATTCTCTTGAGATGCGAGTTTTGTTGCGAATTGTTCCCTACTGAGTTGGAAATTACCTATAGGGATCATAGATTTCATGTCCAACATGTTGTTAGGAACCCTGGAAGGGAAGAGGGGTAGTCGAGGGACTGTTGAGAAGAGAAGGTAAACACTTCCTTGGGTGTGACAGGTGTGTGGGGAATAAGAGACTGTAGACTAGTTGCAGCATCGATACCTTGGATTAAGAAATTATTTTGAGTATCAAACCTTATCCTGTCACTAGAAACCCTTTTTTCCCTGGTGGAGTTAATCTCCAGCTCAGGGGTGACTTGCTGCTGAAATATTATGAGCAACAAAATCTATGGTTGGGAGTAACATCTGAGTTCTATGCACAGTAGGTGACTTTTCATAAAGTATAAGTGTCTTTATGTGCTTGTCTCATTTACTATGTGCTTAATTATCTATGTTTAATATGGTTTAATTATTGTATGTTGTTGCATATAGGTAATTGTTGTTATTATGTAGTACGCTACTTGCACATGTACAAGTGGTGCTGATAGTCAGTATTTGTAGTTATGCATGAGTATGACAGTGGTTTTTAGTTTCCTATTATGTTAACCTTATTATTTTAGTTATGAGTCTTCAAGACGTGGTTAGAATGGCCATGCGCGCATAGAATACTTTGTGTGCACCAGAGGCTGGAATTGATTTTGTGCATAAAGAAGTAGTGTGCATGTACAAAGAGAATATATTTGGGGTGTTATATTTGGGGTGTGTTGCCAAAATGGTTGCACACACAGTACTGATGTGTGTTCAATATTCTTGTGTACAATTTTTTTGTGTTACTTTCATTGTTATAAGGTGTGTGGTGTGACTCATCTTAGGGTTGAGCACATTACTTCAAGTAACAATGCACAGACTAATGTTTAGATTATAATCCACACATTATATTCTGGATAAGCATTGTTCAATAGTAATCTGGATGATAATACAAATTGGTATCATAAGTGGTTTGGTAATGGGGATGTTAGAGATTGGTTTCATAGTAACAGAAGTTGAGATTGTGTGATGTGGCCCAACTTGGGTGGCTAGGGAAGTTACAAGTGTGGGGGGCTTCCCCCCAACATCTCTATAAACCGAGGTTCATACAGAATCAACCATCACCAAATGATGAGGAAACATGCAAATCATTTTTTGAAATCGATCACTAAAGGAATCGAAACCCTAGCTGGGAATCGACCCATCACAAGGAAATATAAAAACCAAGTCAACCAGGTCGACCATTTTCCTAGTTGACCAGACTTCGTTGTCTTTCTCACAGACAACAATTACATGGCCCATACTTCCAAGTTGACAGGATTTCCAGGTTGATAGCTCCACGTCCAATTGTCGGGTCGATGATTTCACATAAAAAATCTTCCAATCGAATGTTGTGTATGCTAGAACTTGTCGACGCTGCATTCTTTCATATGTAACTTCCCATATTTTCATTGTGTGCTCTTTATGCAGCAGAGGTAGATCGACGTGTCGACGGAATTATTAGGCTACGGTCAACCAACTCGACAGGGCCATACATTCAACGAACATTTCTTACACAGCAGAATCATCACCAAGCACCCATCAACAAAATGTTCCATGCATATCAACGAGTAAATTTTTTGGATCCGACATCTCCTACTCAACCAACTCGACCTACACATCAAACATCCCCCAATCGCCTCATGACAACATTCTATATAGGTATTTATTGGATCTCTGAGTGACATCAATGGTATTTGACAAATGAAATTAGTTCATTCTTATGCAGAAAACCTCATCTCCTTTATTTGTAGATTTATTGCTCCCATGATTATTATTTTGGTTTCCTTGTGCAGGCTTCTTGTTCAGCATCCACAAACATTCATCATCAATAATATTTAAGGGAACCTCAACCTTGTGCGGGGCAGCAATCAATGAGCATCCACGAGAAACAATCGATCAACACCATCCATGGGAAATCATCAAGAACCAAGAGAGAAATCAATAAAATATTTTATGTAGCATCAATCATTTCATGAGCATCTTCAATATATCATATTCTAAATTCTTCATTTCTCTTTTCCTGTGCAGGTTCGAACCACTACCTCCATTCGCTACTGTTGTCACCCAGCCAAATGAAGGAGGCAACGGTGCTATATCTTGGAAGGCTCTCGTCCAACCAGCATTCAAGCAAGAAACTACATCGTTACATGCACACAAGAGATCATCAAGACAGATATATTGGGGAGAACGTTCTACTGTCTTCTATTCATGTTTTGATAGGTATTTATACAATGATATGGATGGTTGGAGCGGTTTCATCCACTCCCACTAATCACCCATTTATTCCCATTGATCCATTATATACATGTGTTTATCTACTTTAGCTTATGTTACATTGATAGGTATGATGACATTTATGAGGCTTAAGAGGTCCCTTGAACACAGGTCTATAGCTTCTACAATACTTATCCATGATTTGGAACTTGCAGTTATTGTGCATGCATTGAATATGTGGAGGCATTACATTGATAGGTATGATGACATTTATGAGGCTTAAGAGGTCCCTTGAACACAAGTCTATAGCTTCTACAATACTTATCCATGATTTGGAACTTGCAGTTATTGTGCATGCATTGAATATGTGGAGGCATTACATGAAGAAGATTGGTCCTGATGGCATATGACATGAACCTAAAATGGCATACTTTCAACACCCATCTATACCTTTTTTCTTATCATTTTTCATTAATCACTTTCCTTTTTTATACTCCCTTTATACAATTCACCTCATTTATCACCAAGATATAGATCCTACCCCATATTCCATTATTATGTTATTTTTGCATAATTATTAGGAAGGAACTTATTAATTTCACTCACTAATATTGTTATGTAGGAGAATACAGTGTCTGCAACACCTCAAAGTGGTTGCAACACCTTTCTATTGCAATTCCAAGTGATACAATTTTGGGTGCTAACCAAGTTGTTTCAATTTCCAACGTGAACCAATTGTTGCAACTCAAGGTGCCTTCGTAGTTGCTACAACTCTAGATAAACCATTACAACCCCGAGCATGCCTTTCATTTTTGTGAATCCAAATGTATCTCACCAGCACAATGGTCAATGTTGTAGCTGACAGTTGGGAAGCAACCTCCATGAAGGAAGGTGACAGGAGACAAATGGGCGACTAAGGAAATTGGTTACCTATCGAGTTATCATACGCCTATTTCCCACTAAAACTGAATGAATATTTGTAACCATATTAACACCTAGATTCCCATGGTTATCCATCTATTGTTTGTATAATTTTAGAATGATAATTGCATTGTATAAAAACCTCATCTCCCAAGAGCTGAGAGGAGGAAAATTATTCTAGAAATTACAATTTGCTATTGTATCTTTCAACTTACGAAAATATAATTTCGGTTTTGGATTTCTAGTTGTGTGTTGATGTATTGGTTGATCGTGTGGTTTTGGTTCCATAGCCCAATACCTCGCCTAAGAGGGTAGGTCCCCCTCAGTCAGGTATTGCTTGTAACAATAGTATTAGAATTAGCATTTTACTCATGTTTAGTTTATTCTATCGTTAGTTACTTCCAATTGTTGTAATTCTAGGTCTATAACTTTATTCATATGATGTAAATGTTTTCTAGTTTGTTGTCGTTCTAGAATCAGAGTATAGTTCTTGGATTTCATAATTGTCTTCTAGTCCACTATAATATTCATCTACAAAACAATGTTATTATTTATGAGTGGTTTGGTTTTCTAAGTCTTAAACTGCAATTCATATTTTTGTAACATCACAACCATTCTACACTTTTCGTTGCTACATCTCATGTCTCTTCAGTTTGGGTTATAACAAAATCTGGTTGTCGTGATTCATGTCATTATAACTCAGTGGTTAGATTTATTTTTCTGTTGTAGCTCCATTGTTGCAACTCTGCTTGCCACTGCACTTAGCGTGTTTATTTTATGATTCTCTTTAGGTTTAGTCTTTATGACTTTGGATTGATATTATTGGTTTAATATTGAATGAAAAAACACTTAATTGTTGCAACAACACAATGTTGGAATATTGAGGGGGGGTGAATCAGTATGAACACTTTTTACCACTTTCAATAAGAATATATAAAATTCAAATTTATCAGAAATATCATTTATGATTGCATTCAATATATCATGAGCATATAACCCTAAGCAGTACCATTCAATAATATCACATTAGATACATAGTATACCAGAATTTACATGGAAACCCAAATGGGAGAAAACCATTGAATGCTTTCTTATTTTTATAAAAATACATTCATAGGAAGCACCAACTTCCAAATTATCCAGCACAAAATGGAAGGAGGCACCAACCCCCTGATTTACAAGCACCAACTCGAAGGAAGATCCAACTCCCTGAGTTCTCTGACACTAACCGGAAGGATCCTATGACCCCCTGATTTACATGCACCAACCTGAAGAAAGCTCCAACTCTGTAAGTTCTATGGAACCAACCAGAAGGAGGCTATGACCCCCTTATTTATAGGCACCAACCTGAAGGAAGCTCCAACTCCCTGAGTTCTCCGA
Organism: Picea engelmannii; assembly: GCA_009831015.1. Lineage (NCBI taxonomy): Eukaryota > Viridiplantae > Streptophyta > Pinopsida > Pinales > Pinaceae > Picea > Picea engelmannii. The sequence continues at coordinate 435,845 of ML779895.1, read as the reverse complement.
CACTAACCGGAAGGAGCCTATGACCCCCTGATTTACATGTTCCAACTTGAAGGAAGCTACAACTCCGTAAGTTCTCTAGAACCAACCAGAAGGAGGCTACAACCCCCTTATTTATAGGCACCAACCTAAAGTAAGCTCCAACTCCCTGAGTTCTCTGGCACCAACCAGAAGTAGGCTATGAAACCCTAATTTAGAAGAACCAACCTTATGGAAACTCTAACTCCTTGAGTTCTTCGGAACCAAGAAAAAGGAGGCTACAAACCCCTTTCCTTGCTTCGTCCAACCACCCTGAAATATAAGTGTAGACTCAATCTGTCACTACCACTGATCAACTTGTAATTGCCATTGTCTATGAAAAATCTAGGTCCTATCAAGTTTGCCTTATGGGTCTGTCTTTGACCACAGAAAGGCTCTAAGTTTAACTGCCTTCTGAAGTAGTAGTTGTTGTTTTATAACAGCCAACAATCCAAAACTTTATGTTGATTTGTTACGGTTATGTTCTCAGTTTTGGGTGCTCTAGCATGTCGTTTTTATCACCATAAATTAGTACATGAATCTCAAAATAAGCATAACACACCTAAACATTGTTTGCTGTTGAAAATGAATCAGATCTAAGAGACTAATACATGCACTTCTAGACATAGGTATTTTTGGTCAACATGACCCTGGATAAAACCCCCCCAGGGAAAAACAGTTTGGAATATGTATGTATATATGAGGAAAGCAAATGAAGGAATACAATAATTACAATATATGAAAGAACCTGATACAATAGAAACACAAACTAAGCTGATATACAAGCTCAAAATCACTAGATGCGCCCCAAAATGGTGTGCCCCTCATACAAACTGCCAGAACCACTAAATCTTCTCCAACTACCAACTATGAGCTCAGATCTGGAAATCCCTCCACAACAATGAAGCTCCACTGAATGTCTATCCTCTACAACTGATCTCATTGCAATCTAATGGCTAGAAGTATCCCAACTTTTGATGCGCCCCAATCTAGCAATGTGCCCTCCTCAGAAGAAAAACCTCTCTAGTAAATAAACTATGGGATATGATGAAATCCTCCCTCCATGAAAGCTAGCACCCAAGCTATATCATCCTCACAAAACTGACCTCATCTCCATCCTCCAAGAGCTCCTCTCTCAACAATCAAATGACCAAATGAAGAATGTGCCCTCATTCACCCTTTGCGCCCCTCTTTGACATCCTAAAGGAAACCTAGAGATCCAATAGTGGAGATCATCTCATCTCCCATCTAATCGATGCTTGAGATCTCCCCATGAATATCTAAATCACTGATCAGGGGATCAAATTTTGCTCAATTTTCAAAGTGCTCGGAATGCGACAAAAACAGTGCCATTGCGTCTGTCTCGTCTTCCTGATTCCGGCGGTATATTTACTTTCGCAAACGGAGTCCGTATGGAGGAGATATCGCGATCTGTCCGCCAAGCCAAACAGGCAAAAATTTTTGATGCTGATTGTACTTGTCCGTACAGTCCATACGGCCACATGGAGGGCCGTACCATCATGGTGACATGGCAGTTTGATGATGTGGCGTATTTGTATTGGATGGTGGTTTCCCAATGGAGTGTTGACACGTGTCATTTGCAACCAATAAAGTTTAGACACATGGCCCAACCCATTGGCGCCACGTGTCACTGTATCACTGGTTTATTGGGTTGGTTTATTTGAATTTGCATTTCATATTAAATGGCGGGGGGAACGGGTCGGGGCTTAGCCCCGACCCACGGTCGCATGGATCATATGTGTGACCATATGGTATACGGGCAGTGTTATTATATGCGCGTGGACTTTGTAATAACAAACCAAAGTTTATAACAACCATATATTGTATGAGCGCGGGGTTATAACCAATGGTTAACCCATGAAGTTTTGTATATACCAATGGTTTAAAAAAAACGCATGGGAGTTACAATCCGTTTGCACGGTTTTCAAACGGTCAAACTACTTTTATGCCCAGTCTATGGTCGCATGAGCCATATGACCCAGTGCCGAGGCGGTTAGGGGCTGGAGGCGCCTTAACCGTCCTACGGTTTGTACCGGTGCACGGTTGCGTACGGGACTTGGTTTTTCCGCTTTAAAGAGCGTGTGTGCTAGGTTTGAAGCACAAGGGTACATTTTGTAGAACCAGAGACAACAAGTGGAAGAGGGAGACTTCAAGGAGGCCATCTTCTTCATTTTTCGACCGTTTCAGGTGCCGAAAGAGCCCAGACAGGGGTTTTGGGAYGCTGCGGAGCCATTGGAGCAGTCAGTTTGTCATTTTGAGCATTGTAAGGCATGTTTTTGAGCACTTTGAGCAATTTAATAATAATGATCCATTGGAAGCTGGACCAGGAGATGTAGCCCGGAGTGGGGTGAACTCCTTTATCAACTTGTTGTGTTTATGTGCTGATGTTCAATGTTTTATGCTGTTGTCTATGTGTATCTTTACATAAGTAATCCTTTATTATGTGTTGCAAATTGATCCGGTTGCTTTAAAACACATAACATTTCACTTGCAATTATTATTCAAGTT
>ML779895.1:390846-428721 GCA_009831015.1 Picea engelmannii | reverse complement strand
CTCATCTTCACATAGACTGAGATAGTCTTTTGGAGGTCCAAAAGCTTCCCAATGGGGAGGTGTGATCAGGGGATCAAATTTTGCTCAATTTTCAAAGTGCTCGAAATGCGACGAAAACAGTGCCATTGTGTCTGTCTCGTCTTCCTGATTCCAACGGTATATTTACTTTTGCAAACGGAGTCCATATGAGGAGATATCGCGATCTGTCCGCCAGGCCAAATAGGCAAAAATTTGTGATGCTGACTATACCTGTCCGTACAGTCCGTACGGCCACGTGGAGGGTCGTACCATCATGGTGACGTGGCATATTTGTATTGGATGGTGGTTGCCCAATGGAGTGTTGACACGTGTCATTTGCAGCCAATAAAGTTCGGACACGTGGCCCAACCCATTGGCACCACGTGTCACAGTATCACTGGTTTATTGGGTTGGTTTATTATTGTGTAAAAATGTTATGGGTCCGCGGGGTTCGACCCCGGGACCTCCCCACAAGCCAACGGTTTCAAACACTCGCCCGACCATTACGCCATAACTTGTTCCTTAATATGTAAATGTATTAAAATTTATTTGAATTTTCATTTCATATTAAATGGCGGGGGGAACGGGTCGGGGCTTAGCCCCGACCCGCGGTCGCATGGATCATATGTGTGACCATATGGTATACAGGCAATGTTATTATATGCGCGTGGACTTTGTAATAACAAACCAAAGTTTATAACAACCATATATTGTATGAGCGCGGGGTTATAACCAATCGTTAACCCGTGAAGTTTTGTATATACCAATGGTTTAAAAAAAACGTGCAGGAGTTACAATCTGTTTGCACGGTTTTCAAACGGTCAAACTACTTTTATGCCTAGTCTATGGTCGCATGAGCCATATGACCCAGTGCCGAGGCAGTTAGGGGATGGAGGCGCCTTAACCGTCCTACGGTTTGTACCAGTGCGCGGTTGCGTACGGGACTTGGTTTTTCCACTTTAAAGAGCGTGTGTGCTAGGTTTGAAGCACAAGGGTACATTTTGTAGAACCAGAGATAGCAAGTGGAAGAGGGAGACTTCAAGGAGGCCATCTTCTTCATTTTTCGACCGTTTCAGGTGCCGAAAGAGCCCAGAAAGGGGTTTTGGGACGCTGCGGAGCCATTGGAGCAGTCAGTTTGTCATTTTGAGCATTGTAAGGCATGTTTTTGAGCACTTTGAGCAATTTAATAATAATGATCCATTGGAAGCTGGACCAGGAGATGTAGCCCGGAGTGGGGTGAACTCCTTTATCAANTTGTTGTGTTTATGTGCTGATGTTCAATGTTTTATGCTGTTGTCTATGTGTATCTTTACATAAGTAATCCTTTATTATGTGTTGCAAATTGATCCGGTTGCTTTAAAACACATAACATTTCACTTGCAATTATTATTCAAGTTTCAAGTCTTCTTCATTTTTAGATCAATCACAAACCCACTTTGGGTTAATTTTCCTGAGTCAACTTTATGTCTCTAATTCACCCCTTTGTGAATTAATAGTCACTTTTAGGCCAAAATTACTAAATTCCACTTTTGAAAAAGTCAAAGTGAAATTAGACAAAAGTACAAGGTACAAAGTGTAATGTCCTTCCCTCATGTGCTAAGGAGGTCATAATCACATGGGGAACACCTCCCAAGGTACAAAACGCAACACTCCCTCTTACCGAGGAAGGTGTTCCTCACCAAGTCCATCTTGTCTCTGAAATAGACATGCTTGCCCCGTGGTAGGGCCTTGGTGAGAATATCTGCAACCTGGTCATCTGTAGATACATACTACAATTGAACTGCCCCTCTCTAAACCTAGTCACGAATGAAGTGGTATCTGATCTCTATATGCTTCGACCGATCATGAAACACTGGATTCTCATAGAGTTTTATGAAACTTTGATTATCACAGTGAATAATAGTCGGTGACATCTCCTGACCAAATAAACCAACCAAAATATTACGAATCCAAATGGCCTCGCAACTGGACTAACTGGCCACCATATACTCTGCCTCAGCTAAACTCAAAGAAACTGAATTCTTCTTCCGGATGAACCAGGAAAAAAGTCATGACCCCAAACAAAAGAAACACCCTGAGGTGCTTTTCCTGTCAGTAGCACATCCTGCCCAGTCTGAATTTGTGTAGCCAACGAAACTGAATCCATCTCCCCTGACATATTCTAGGTCATAGTCCATTGTCCCAGCAACATATCTCAAGACATGTTTTGCCCAACCATGTGAACACTCCTCGGCTCAACCATGTACTAGCTGAGTGTGTTCACGGAAAAACATATATCTGGTCTGGTGTTAACCAGATACATGAGCAAACCGATCAATTTCCTGTATACTCTGGCATCCACCAACTGGCTATCTGAAGCACTAAGCTTCTTCCAGTTGGTGATCATAGGTGTATACATGGGTCTGCAGTCCTCCATCTGAAACCTAATCAAAATATCTGTTGCATACTTCCCCTGCCCGAGAAATATGTGACCTCCTCCTGCCATACCTCCATACCCAGAAAGTAGTGCATCAATCCGATATCACTCATCTCAAATTCAAAGGCAAGTCCTAGCTTGCACTTAGCTATGATTTCCTCAGCTCCAGTAATGAATAAATCACCCACATACAAAATGAGAATGAGCCTGTCCTCACCTCTAATGATGAAATAGAGGTTTCGATCAACATCTCTCTTCTCGAATCCCATCTGAAGCAAATAAGTATCAATCTGTGAATACCAAGCTTGGGGAGATTGCTTCAGACCATATAGTGCCTTCCTCAGTATATACATGTGAGTCTCCCTGTCACTCACCTCAAAACCCTGTGGCTACTCTATGTTCACCTCCTCCTCAATAAAGCCATTCAGAAATGCAGTTTTCACATCCATCTGGTGAATGCGCCAACCCATCTCTATTGCTATGGAAATGATAGTCTTGATAGAAGTGTATCTCACAAGTGGTGCGAAAGTCACATCATAGTCGACTCCCTCAATCTGTGAGAAGCCCAGAGCCACAAAGTGGGCCTTGTGTTTCTCAATGCTTCCATCTATAGCCATCTTGGTCTTGCACAACCACCTGGAAGTCACAACTAACTTCCCCACTAGCCTCAGAACCACATCCCAGACATCATTGCGCACAATGGAGTCATACTCCTCAACCATGGCCTCTTTCCAGACCTGATGGTCAACTGCCTGTGCAAATGTTTATGGCTCAGTATCCCTGATACTCGTCACAAGTGATAAGTATGCTGCAAATATGACTGGTGGCCTTCTCTCTTTGATCTAGCTCTTGGGCTCCCCTACATTCTCCTTGGCCTCCTTCAGGGTCTCCTAAAACCATGTAGGTCTCCTCTTCCCTGAAGTGGTCAATGGAGAAGTAAGGTCACTCTGCCCAAGAGTGACTTCCACAGGACTCGTCTCAACACTCTGAGATCCTGAAGTCTGTGCTCTCTCTAAAGTTTGTGCCCCATCTGATTGAACCTGCTCTGACTGTGACCCTGAAGCTATGCATGGTGACCCTCTCACCCCTGATACTGGTGTACTTGAAATATGAGGTTATGCTCCCTCTGAGACTACAACTGGAAACTATGCATCATCCTCAACTCCAACTCTCGAATCAAGAGATCTCGCAAAAGACTTATCCTCCTCAAATCTAACATCTCTTCTCACCACCACTCTCCTCAGTGGAAGAATGTAGATGCGATAGGATTTTGACACCTCTAAGTATCCAACTAAAATCCCCTGCTGGGATGTGGGGTCTAGCTTTTTCCTTCACTCCAAGGGGACATGAGAGAAAGTCAAGCACCCAAATATCCTGATGTGCTCGACATCGGGCCTCCTACCAGTGAAGGCCTCCTCAGGAATCATCTTCCCCAAAATCTTATGGGGGCTCTTGTTCTGTAGGTAAACTGCAGTAGCACATGCCTCTACCCACAAGTACAAAGGAAAACTCTGATCATGCATCATATATATCATTGCATTGGTAATGTCTGGATTCTTCCTCTCAACAACCTCGTTCTGCTGGGGGTTGTAAGGTACGGTCATTTGTATCCTAATGCCATAATGAGAACAAAAGTCTACAAACTGTCTCAAAGAATACTCTCCCCCGTTATCCAACCGCAAGACTTTGATCCTCTTTCTCTATTGCTTCTCCACAAGAGATCTGAACTCTTGGAACCATGTGAAGACCTCACTCTTGGCCTTTAGGAAATAGATCCAAGTCTTCTTCGAGTAGTCATCAATAAATGTGAGATGGTACTCACAACCACTCAAGGACCTCTGAGTCATGGGCCCACACATGTCCGTGTGTACTAAATCCAGTATCCCAACTAACCCGGTGTCAGTGTTGGGGAACGATGCCTTGGAAAACTTGCTAAGTGCACACCCTCTACAAACATCCTGATGATCTATGTTGATCTGTGGCACTCCAGTCACAACCTCTCTCAAACCTCCAAGAGCCCCATGATGTAGGTGGGCCATCCTATGATGCCATAACTCACATAACTGTTTGTTATTGTCGTTGTTGGTTTCCAATGCATGAAGTAGCTGAAAAAGAAATCTAAACAGTTTCCCCTCTCTCACTCCAATCACCTGTCCTGAGGCTAGTGAAGAACCCCGAGGATGAATCAGTACCTCTAAGCCTTTGAATGTCACCTCAAAACCTCTATCCTGGAGGGTGCAAACTAATATCAGATTCTTCTTCATGCCAGGGACATAAAGAACATCCGTGAACGATATGGGTGGCATGCCATCTCTCTGAAAAGAAACTGTGCCAACCCTTGCAACTTTGACAACTCTGTCATCTCCAAGAGAAATCTCAATCCTGACCTCGGTGTCTCTAAGATCAGAAAAGTACTCTCAGAAACCAGTCATATGGCTCAAATCCCCGCTATCAATATACTATATACAAGGTGTCGTCTCAACTGAAGTGCAGCATATGAGGAAAGCACACTCTCTCTAAAACTATGTTTGAAATTCTAGCTCCTCTATTATAGCTATGGTACCACCCTTCTTCTTCTTCCTGTTCGGGAACTGTCCAACATAGTGCCCAAACTTCTTACAAACAAAGCACTTCACTTTGCTCATATCTCTCTTTTGACCACTTCCCTAACCACTACTACTCTCTCCTCCTCCACTCCCCTATGGTTGGCCCCCAAACTTGGGACCATGTGGACCCCCTCGGTCGGCATTCTTCTTTCCCTTTGTCTAAAGAGAAAGATCCTCCTCACCCTGACCAATCTGTTGTTGCCATTGCCCAGAAGCCTCGACTGCTAATCGAATATCCTCCTGGATGAAGTCATCCCACATCCTCTCCCATGTAAGCATGACCTCCCTGGAAACTATGCCACGTACAAATGGACCCCACGGTTTGGTGAAGTTATTCATAGCTTACCTCACCAAAGAGTTAGGATCAACAACCTCGCCGACGGCTCCAATATCATCTCTGATCTGAGTGTAAAGACCAAGGAATGAAGCTACTGACTCATCCTTGAGCATACGAATGCCCCTGATTCATTCATGAAGAACCATCTTCCAGTTCTCATTGGATCTCTCATACAACTTGCATAGAGATGCCCACATCTCATATGCACAATCTGTCCCTGTCAAATGGGGTATGATATGGTCACGAACTGCATCAAAAATAGTTCTCTTCGCCTTGTTGTTCTTCTTCCTGAACTCTGCCACCAATACGGGAGCAGTGACAGGAATGGGGGGAGCAACTGCCTCAACTATATCCCATAGCTCGAGGTCCTCCAAGACGAAGATCATCCTTGCCTTCGAAGGTCACCAATTGCTAGCCCCCTCTAACCTATCCTCAAATCGCATCTGAGATGATGACATCTCTGCCAAACTAAAAACCCAAAATGATGCTCACACTTCCAAGGAAAACACTGTCTCACTCCTGTCAACACAGGTGTGAAAAGATACAAGTGTAAATTGACCTCAATCCTAACAAAATAGGTGTGAAAAGAGGTCACGTCAAACTAGCCTCACTCCTATTGCGTAGGTGTGAAAATAAACTGATGACAAGTGTCCAAACTACCCAACAATCCTCTGAAAAATTCTTCCCTCTAACAACCACTGAATGAGTCAATGGTTATCCTCAAAAATCTGCCAGAAAGATATGTATGACAGCCACTCAAAATGTTGTCCCAACTGTTGAAAATTTCAGCCACCGAATCTCTGATACCATGTGAAAAATCTAGGTCCTATCAAGCTTACCTTCTGGGTCTGTCTTTGACCACAGAAAGGCTCTAAGTTTAACTGTCTTCTGAATTAGTTGTTGTTGTTTTATAATAGCCAATAGTCGAAAACTTTATGCTGATTTGTTACGGTTATGTTCTCAATTTTGGGTGCTCTAGCATGTCATTTTTGTCACCAGAAATTAGTACATGCATCTCAAAATAAACATAACACACCTAAAAATCATTTATTGCTGAAAATGAAACAGATCTAAGAGATTAATACATGCATTTGTAGACACAGGTATTTTTGGTCAACATGACCCTGGATAAAACCCCCCCAGGGAAAACCAGTTTGGAATATGTATGTATATATGAGGAAAGTAGATGAAGGAATACTAAGTACAATATATGAAAGAACCTGATACAATAGCAACACAAGCTAAGCTGATATACAAGCTCAAAATCACCAGATGCACCCCAGAATGGTGCGCCCCTCATACAAACTTCCAAAACCACTGAATCTGATCCAACTACCAATTGTGAGCTCAGATCTGGAAACCCCTCCACAACAATGAAGCTCTGTTGAATGGCTATCCTCTTCAACTGATCTCACTGCAATCTAACGGCTAGAAGTCTCCCAACTGTTGATGTGCCCTAATCTGGCAATGCGTCCTCCTCAGAAGAAAAACCTCTCCAGTAAATAAACTATGGGATATGATGCAAGCCTCCCTCCATGAAAGCTAGCGCCCAAACTATATCATCCTCACAAAACTGACCTCATTTCCATCCTCCAAGAGCTCCTCTCTCAACAAGCAAATGACCAAATGAAGAATGTGCCCTCCTTCACCCTTTCCACCCCTCTTTGACATCCAAAAGGAAACCTAGAGATCCAATAGTGGAGATCATCTCATCTCCCATCTAATTGATGGTTGAGATCTCCCCATGAATATCTAAATCACAAAACCACTTTGGGTTAAGTTTCCTAAGTCAACTTTATGTCTCTAATTCACCCCTTTGTGAATTGATAGTCACTTTTAGGCCAAAATGACTAAATTCCACTTTAGACAAAGCCAAAGTGAAATTAGACAAAAGTACAAGGTACAAAGTGTAATGTCCTTCCCTCATGTGCTAAGGAGGTCATAAGCACATGGGGAACACCTCCCAAGGTACAAAACTCAACATTGTCATCAACCAATCATTGTCACTCTATCACATCAACTTGCACTTGATGATCAACCAATCGTCCAACCTATCACTCTCACTCTCACTGTCATTGTCACTATCACTGTCACTGTCACGGATATATCATCATCAACCAACTATAACCATATCCCTCACATGGATTCCAAAACCATCACCATACCATGTACATCAACCTGTACCATACCATGTTTCAAAACATGTACCATACCATGTACCAAGATCACCAAGAAGTGCCTCTAACAATGTACCATGTCATCATCAACTCATGAAACATAACATCACCAAGATGTGTCTCAATATCACCAATCATGTACCATAATATATGGCAAGTGTAGGTATCATAACATCGATGATGAACAACCAATCATATACCAAAACCATGTACTATGAGATGTTCCTCATCCATATACCATATCACTCATGATATTCCTCAATCACCATGTACAACAAGATATCATCATTGAAGTACCTCAAGCATGTGTTAACATCACCATGACATATACCAAACCAAATACAAAGGTACCATAACATCACTCAACCATGTAGCTAAGATGTACCTCAAACTATGTGCCTCAAGCATGTGCCACATCCATAAACCATGTACCAATAGATACCATCAAACATGTGCCATATAACTCATGATCTTCCTCAAGCATATACCATACAACAAACAATATGCCAAGTATCCAATATGTTCCTCAAGTCATATACCAAAACTCACAATGCATGTATCTTAAACATGTGGCATAACCTCATCAAGAAGTGCCTCAAACATGCATCAATATCACCAAGAAAAGTACCTCATACATGTACCAAAAATATGCCTCACTCCATGCACATAAGATGTGCCTCAAGCATTTACCAAAGTCTCAACAAGATACCAAAGACATGCCTCAATGAGGCACCATAACATCATCAATATGTAACCCCCAAAACATGCATATAAACATACCTTTAAAACTGCAGTTGACCTGATTCAAGATTTCATACCTGTAGCTCTTCCCTAGCCTCAACAACCTTGTACTATCATCTTCCCTCCATTTTTTCTTAGCCTCGTGGGACCAAGACAAGTGTCAAACGAGACCTCACATGACAGGAACTAACCAAGTTGTGGGGGTGCCTCGCGGGATGCCAATAGTCTAACCTGTGGAGGTCGTCCAAATTAACGTTTTTCAAAAACCCTCGCTCTCCTGTGCAATCCCAAACTTTCACCTTCACACTTCCTTCATTGTCTCAGAATCACCATAATAGATTCATGAATAAATCACTTTCTCACGTAGAATATATTCAATCAACTTGTGTGTGAATGTACAAATGAGAGGCATCTTGTTGTGTATTTATACCTTTGCTAAGTAACTTCTCTCCTTAACTTTAGGACTTCTTGTTACAACCACTTTTCCCTTTAGTTAATGACTTGTAACTATTTAGGGGCTTCCTAACCATTCTTCAAGGCTTCCAACTTCATGGCCTCATAACTCCTCAACCATAAGGAACTACGTGACATATCACCTATCATTGGAAATGGTATGATGAGGACTATCCATCTATGAGTATGTTACTTGCATTTAAATTTTCCTTCATGTCCTTATTCCTGAAACAACTTCAGGCTTCATGACCACACCTCTAGGTCTCTTGTAGACTTATTCAAAGTGTCTTCCCATGAGGGCCATGCTTAGATCTATGCCATTATGGGAAAAATTTGGATACTTCTCCAAGTACACCCATCACATCTATTGAAATCAATGAAAACCACTTTTGTATACATCAATGACAACCAACTATCAAACACCATCAATGAAAACCAACTATCAAACACACAAGACCTTCATTATACTCGAGCAAGTCACCAATAAATCATATGCACAAGTTTAATTTCCGCAAGTGTAATTTTAATTCTCGCAAGTGTGATTTCAATTCCTACAAGTGTGATTTCAATTTCCGCAAGTGTGATTTTAATTCCCAAAAGTGTGATTTCAATTCTCACAAGTGTGGTTTCAATTCTTGCAAGTATGATTTCAATTTCCACAAGTGTGATTTTAATTCCCGCAAGTTTTATTTCAATTATCACAAGTGTGATTTCAATTACTGCAAGTGTTCTTTAATTTCTCCACAACAACTTAGTCCTTAACATAGGTTGGTGACTTAATTAAAGTATTATGAGTCTTTGAATTGTGACATTAAAGTGCTACAATGACATAGTCAAAACAACACTCTTCTTGCACAGATTGTGCGTGGTAGTTTGCAAGTTCCATACGAGCCCCAGATTGATCGTGATTTCAATTATTGCAAGTGTGATTTAATTTTTCTAGAGCCAATTAGGCATTAGAATAGGTTGGTGACTTAATTAAATTATTATGAGTCTTTGAATTGTGACATTAAAGTGCTACAATGACATAGTCAAAACAACACTCTTCTTGCACAGATTGTGCGTGGTAGTTTGCAAGTTCCATACGAGCCCCAGATTGATCGTGATTTCAATTATTGCTAGTGTGATTTAATTTTTCTAGAGCCAATTAGGCATTAGAATAGGTTGGTGACTTAACTAAATTATTATGAGTCTTTGAATTGTGACATTAAAGTGCTACAACACCATAGTCAAAACAACACTCTTCTTGCATAGATTGCCTGCAACAGTTCACAAGTTTCATACAAGATCCGGATTGATAATTAAATGTAAAAATCTTCATTTGCTTACTAACTTAATTAGAAATTAATTGAAAGGTCCATCATTGTTGGTGTCATTTTCGAGGAACTGTCAAGAGAAATTTGTGTTGTTTAAATTGTGTGGATTTTTCTTCATTTCACTAGAATAGATGTTATGATTTATTTTCAATAATTTGCAGGATGATTTTCTAAGTATTTTCTATGCCCAAATATCGAGATCAACAAGATAGATTTATTAGCTCTTCCCCAAACCCCCAAAAATATAACAGTGCAGGTTAATCACAAAAGGAGAAGGAGCATCATCAATCAAATTAATTATCACCCACAACATGTTCCCTTGCCAAAAAAGTAATTTAAAGCATCTCCTCGGGTATAAGAGATCGTGCAAGGATCTTTTTACATCAAAATCCCATTGTTAAAGGAGCAAATCAATGAGCAATTTCATTCAAAATAGTTCATTTTTCTCGAGGCACTTTTCAAAGAAAAGGACAACCCTCGGAAAGAAATGGCACACAAAATTTTCAAAGAGGAACCCATGAATTTCGGATTCCCAATAAAAGAAACCAATGAGGAGACCAATATGAAGAACATCCCTCATTCCACCTTTCCAAACTTTCATGGGATATCTAAAGGATATCCTGATACCTTCCTCTTCGAGTTAAATGTGCTTTGCAGAAGCTACAACTATCTGATAGATGCCCAAAAATTAAATCTCTTTCCTACCACACTTAATAATGTTGTGTTATGATGGTTCATGGGCCTTGGAAAGGATGGCATCCGTTTGTGGGACTAGATGACAAAGAAATTTCTGGACAAATACCAAGACTACTGCAAAGACAAGGAAATAAGGGAAGAATTCTTCAAAATGATGCATCATCAAGATGAGAGCTTGGAAGACTACGTCGAGTGATTCACTTACAACCTACAAAGGGAAAATCAAAAGGACTTATATCTTGAAACACCACATTTATTATTTCTAAGAGGAATCTGAGATGATTGTATAGAAATCCTCAACCTTATGGGCGGGGGAGATGTCTCTTAGCTAGAATATGACATTATATTGAAACGTTGTTGTAAGTATTCCAGAGGCACATCTAAAACAAGAAAAGGACCAAGACATACATTGGAAAGAACATGAAATACTATTGTAAGTGGAGTAACAAGGGTAGAAATCGGGAACATGTTAGAATATTTTAAAATAGATATACTTATTTCCATGAGCTCCCAACTAGATTCACCATAGATGAAGAATCAAGAGGAAATAGAACAAGCATTGGCTATATTTTTCCCAAAGTGTATAATGAAGCATACGAAGAGAGAATGTTCGTTGGATCATATTGAGGTCTGTGCAAAATGCAACGAGGTCCATGCTACACATAATTTTCCATCCTTTCCTAGATTAAAGGACATCTATAAAAAAGATTAGGAGCCGAAACAATTATGTTATTCCTCTCAAAAGAGACCCTGACAACCTAAACATCAAGGTATGATCCTAGATCAATTGCAATATTTCAAATCATATTGGACTAACCCTTCAATGCAATATTCTTCTCAACCATGGGGAATTCCAAATCAACAATGGGTAGCTTCTCCTCCCAATTAGTTATGGCAACAAGGTTGGATAAATCCCACCATGGGAGGACCCCAAAAACTTATGACACAACCACCAATGAAAATTCTTCCCCCAACTCAGATGTAGGCATATACATCCACCCATCCTCAACCACAACTACCTTCACATCCCGTACCTAACCCAAATAATGGGACGCCAACCGAAACAACGCAAGTTGTTGGACTTGCAACCTACCTGACCTACCTGAATTACTCCATCTTTTCCCTGGACTTCATCTATCCCATTTCTTATAGCCAGTGGGTCTCCCCTCTTGTCATGGTACCAAATAAAAATGGTAAATGGAGGATTTATGTAGATTATAGAGAATTTAATAAAGAAACACATAAAGATCACTTCATATTACCATTTATCGACTAGGTCCTAGACACACTCACAGGAAATAAGTATTTATCTTTCCTTGACAGTTTTAGTGGATAGAACCATATCCAAATCACCCTTGAAGACCAAGAAAAAACAATGTTCACATTTACTTTGGGGACATTCTCCTATCATTTTCTACAATTCGGGTTATGCAACACCCATGCCACCTTTCAACAAGCTATCACAGGTATATTCTTTGATCTCATTCATGAATGCATAGAAAAATATATGGATGATTTTACAACATATGGGGAGGAATTTGATGAATAATTATCCAATATGGAAAAGAAATTAATCAGGTGCAAAGAGTAAAATGTTTCCCTTAGTAATGAAAAGTGTTTCATGATGGAAACCAATGGCATTGTAATATGACATCACATCTCAAAAAAAATTATTCAAGTCGACCCAAAGAAAATAAAGGTAATACTCAATTTTCCAACTCGAACATTGTAGAAGCAAATACGAATATTTATAGGATATGTTGATTATTATCGTAGATTCACTGAAAATGTTTCACATATTTCTCATTCAATATTTTCCTTACTTAGAAAATATATTGAGTTTGTATGGACAGAGACATGCCAACATGTGCTTGATGAATTGAAAGTCAAATTATCTTCATCCCTTGTACTAAGAGGACCTGATTGGACCCTCCCATTCCACATTTCCACAAACGCATATGACACAGCTATCAGAGAAATTCTCAGACAACTCGCAAGAAAAGACCCATATGTAATGTACTATGTCAGTAACAATCTCTCTCCTTTTGAACTAAACTACATGGTAACTGAGAAAGAGTTTCTTGTTGTTATCATGAAATAAACAATTTTAGACACTATATTACGGGATATATTATAAGTTTTCATACTACTCATGTTGTTATTAAATATTTAATGAACAAACCAATCACAAATTGCAAGGTCACTCTGGTTGATTTTATTGCAAGAATTTGATATTACCATTTTAGAAAAACGAGGAAAATATAACGTAGTGGTTCACTTTATTTCTAGAATAACATATAATGAGAATGAACCTCAAGTAGAGGACTTTTTTCCAAATGAACACCTCTTTGAAGTATCTACTAACTCACCTATGTTTGCAAATATTGTTAACTTTTTTGTTGCAGACAAACTTTTGCATTACCTGACCCCCAAAGAATGACAAATTATAGTCGGTAAAAGTGAAATATTCCCATGGATTGATGGTTTCCTCTTCTACACTGGGTCATATATAATTATCAGAAGGTGTGTACGAGAGGATGAAGGCCACAGAATAATAAAATATTGTCATGATGGGCCATGTGGGGGCCACTTTGTAGATAAAAGGACTGGGTACAAGATACTCCACTAGGGGTATTATTGGCCCAAAATCTTCAGAGATTCCAAAGAATATGTGAAAAGGTGCAACAACTATCAACGCATGGGTAGACCTGTATAAGTAGATGAAATGCCTCTACAACCACAGATGGCGTTAAAACCTTTTGAAAAATGGGCCATCGATTTTGTGGGACCAATAAATCCTCCATATCATTGACACTCCTACATCCTCTTTTGTATAGACTATCTCACAAAATTGATGGAGGCAAAGGCACTTCCGACAAAAACCAAACAAGTAGTATTAGAATTTCTCCATGAGGAAATTTTCGTAAGGTTCGCAATACCACGGGAGATAGTGACAAATGGAGGAACTTAGTTCACATCACAACTTGTCAAAGATCTGATGAACCACTAAAAACTCATGCATCGAGTAACAACACCATATCATCCACATGAAAACTGTTAGGTAGAGGGGACTAACAAAATCCTTGATGCCATTATTACAAAAATCATGATATTACACCTCAAGGATTGGGCCGACAGACTCCCTGAAGCCTTATGGGCCCACAGAACCACCTAGAGGACTACCACAAGATGCACACCTTATGAGTTAGTCTATGGAAAGCAAGTACTACTATCCATTGAAACAAATATCCAAACACTAAGGACAACAATACAACTTGGCTTGGAACTATCAGAGGCTCAGAATCAAATATTGCTCCAAATCTACAAGTTGGATGAACTATGGTAGGATGTCTTACATCAACCCATAGTCATACAACATCAAAGGGAGAAATAGAATGATAAGTTTATCAAGAAAAATAATTTTAAGGATGGAGACTATAAATTATTATTTGACTCCATATTCAAAGACTTTAGAGGAAAATTCCGCACTGGATGGCTTGTTCCGTATGATTATATTGATAAAATCTATGATAGTGGGGTCATCAAAATCCACACCATTGATGAACACATGATTCATATAATGGATAATGGACATAGGCTTCGCTTATATCGATGACCCTTATCAAAATAAGCATTTTTTAGAAAAGTTATAAATGGATGGCCGGACAGTGACCTAGAGCTCGTTCTTGCTGGATAGTTTCTGTAAAAAAAAAGAGGGATAAAAAAGAAAGAAGGGAACTTCATAGTTTCATGATGGTTATTACAAGATCATTCTCTAAAAACATCTTTCTAATAATCTTCTTTTTTTTAGGATCCACCAAGGAGAATAAATTTGTTTCCATTTCATGTTGTTGCAACTCCAGCTGCTACGATTCTCTTTGTTGCAACTCCTTTGTCGCAACGATTTGCATTGTTGAAACTCTATTTATCACTATAATCTCCTATGCTACGACTCGTGTAGCTACAATTCTCAATTGTCACCACTATTCTCATTGCCACAACTAGTCCCATTGTTGTGTCTCTCGTTCTTGAAACCCCCCATCGCATTCATACCCTTTGTCCTAATTCCTTAGTCTACCACTCCATTTTCATCCCCCGATTTGCTTCAAATATTCCCCTTCCATTACCTTGGATTCTACTCCATCTGCAGCCCCCATTATTCACTTCTCCAACTATATTCTCATTTCCTTGACTGCTACCCCACCCATAGTCCTCACATAGTATGAAATTTCCCCTCCTACATTCTCTCAGATGGAATTCCACTGCAACCTTCCTTCATCACACAAAACTCACAAGTCCCTTTTTACCCAAATCTCAGTATGTTTTCACTGCTACAGATTTATTGTTGCAACTCTTATCCATGCAACTCCACTTGCAACATCATTTCATTTTCCCACTTTTCACATTTTCCATGCACCACTTATGTTGTGACTCAAATACTCACCATATATTGCATCATATGTGTTGCAGCCGTGTCGTTGCAACTCTCGTGTCGCAACTTCTTCCCTTTTAGAAGTTTAGTTATTTTTTATTTTATTTTAGCAGCTTCATTGTTGCGACTCACATCGATGCAACTTTCCTCGTAGCTTCAATCCATGTTTTCACTTTCCACCCACACCTTTCCCCTCCATCACCGACGTTGAAATATGTATCCCCACCATCAATATACACCATCAATGTTGCAGTTCCGATGATGCAGAAAATCTTGTTGTGACTCCACTTGCAGCTCACATTTATGAACATCATCATTCCTGCAAATTCAGTCGACGAAACTGATAACGTCGACACTGCAATTATGGCTAGAACCGTTGGTGGGACTGTATCCTCCACTACCAAGACTCAATCTATGTCATAATCAAATAATCACTCAAGGTAAGAGATTTTAGGTACGAATTCCTATCTGACATTTCAATAAGTACATTTAATGCCATGTGTCAATATCATTTTTCTATAACTGCCACATTAGAGCATCATTACTATAATCCCCATTCCCATACCACCACCCTTATTGCAACAATTCTGAACTCACCACCACATAATTCTTATAGCTCTGAAAACACGAAAACTTAGAGTTAGCAGAGGAAAGGAGCCATGGGTGGATCATTAATCCGTAGATAGACAACGAAACCAATGTTGTTGGTGATTTATGACAACATCATAGAAATCTTGGGACGAGCGGGCTAGATGGAGTATTTGTTATGATTATAGGGATACAATGATGAGATAATACTATAATTCACCATGAAATACACAGTAGATCAATCCATATTCACAGGAACACATGTCGAGGTCAAAGAGGAAACTTTTGCGAAACTCAATGGGCTACCTCATGCAGGAGAAATATGGTATAGCCGAAGGACTTCACACCTAGAAATTTTGAGACAATTCCTCGAACCAGGGGAAGATTTAGTCAAGAAAGGAACATGATTCAACCCACATTAATTACCTCATCTATGGGAATATGTGGTTGTCTTCGTTCAACATTACATCACTTGCGAAGGACACTATGGAATTATCTTTGTTCAACACATTTTCCTACTCGACCATTTATGCCATAATCGATCAATCAATACGTCATATTTTCTATTCAGGACATTACAAACAATGGAAACACTTGTTCAAAGGGACAATAACCCTAGGTAGGTTGTATCTCATCACAACCTCATCAAATTACCGGTTGAACATGTGTTACAGAAAGAGGGTCACACTTGGAATGGTATTGTGCAGCCACCCATTCTCTTCAATGAAAATGAAGTTGCTACCCTTTGGGAAGTTGCATAGAAAATTCTTGCACTTCTAGATCCACAAGAGAATACATCTGCAACACTTCTTCCAAAAAATGAGGCCACGGAGTCAAAAGGAGTGTTTTTTGCAACTCCACAAAAGAAACCCAATAAAAAAAGAAAGGAAAAATCCCACCATGCCGCAACTTCAGTAGAAGTAGAACGTGACAGTGATGTGGAGAGAACAACCATCAAACTGAGCACTAAGTGACTTTGAGGGTTTACCAAAATTCCACCTCTCGTGCTGAAGAAATGAAGGGAAAATCATGAGGTTGCAACTTAGTGTAAGAAGCGAAGAAATGCCAAACCCAAGGAGATAATCCAAAAGGAAAACCAAGAAATATAGAAATCCAAATCCCCCTTGCTACACAAAAACTAGAGGAGGATACTCACCTAATCGCCTAGGAACTGGACCAAGACACTCTCGATGAAGGTCTCACTGCTCTCCCGACAACATACATATATGATGAACAGATGGTAGCCTCCACTAAATCACAAGAACTAGTGGGGATGCCTACTCAAGAACAAGATCCAACATAATTTCCCAATATTGAGGAGCCACAAATAGAAAATACATAACACTCTGGAAGTATAGAAGACAAGGGACAATTAGACATGCTCATCGACATAATAGTCATCATAATTAAGGGAAACAAACTAAAAATAATGTCTCTTGCTAAAATAGTAAGAGGCACTCTTGAGGAATAAAATGTTTCTACCTCAAAGGAAGATAAGAAGGAAATAGAACAAAAGGCCCCTACTGTCACACAAGAACTAGTAGAGGGACCTCCTGGGGAATAACCTACCCATTCACCATAAGAACAAATAGAATAAGAAGTACCACCAAGAAAATCCTATGAAGATGGTCTTGCTGCCACACTAGACGAAGGCCTACAACAGTCTCAACCACATGCTTTTACCTCAATCACTCATAGAAGGGTAACCATTCCCCACTCTCTCCCTATCTATGTCTCTTTGGTGAGATAAAAAAATGTTGAGGGTGAAAAATTTAAGGATTAAGATCAATTTGAATATACTTAGGGAAGATCTTGAGGAACATAAGGCACCTGAAAAATCAAGTTACCCTACAAAAATTTCTCTTGTTGTAGAGGAAACCTTAAATATCTCACAAGAAACAGGTAAGCCTAGGGATATAGAAGAAGGAATTGTCTAAGAGACATATTGTATGGGAAGTGATAAATCCACTCATACCCTGACTTCTCTAACATTGAGTGATCATAGTAGTATGAGGAAATTAAACAATTTTGGGCTGGGGGAGATGACGGGTGCCTAAAATGGCATATTTTCAACACCCATCTATACCTTTTATTGTCATTTTACGTTAATAATTTTCACTTTTATACTTCCTTTATCAAGTTAACCTCATTTATCATTAAGGTATGGATCCTACCCCATATGTCATTATTACATTATTTTTTCATAATTATTAGGAAGGAACTCGTTAATTTCAGTCACTAATATTGTTATACAAGAGAATACAGTGTCTGCAACACCTCAAAGTGGTTGTAGCACCTCTCTGTTGCAATTCCAAGTGATACAGTTTTGGGCTCTAACCAAGTTGTTGCAATTACGAATGTGAACCCACTATTTCAATTCCAAGTGCATTTGTAGTTGTTGCAACTCCAGACAAACAATTGCAACTTTGAGCATGCATTTTCATTACTACGACTCAAAATATAGCTCATCAACACAATGGTCAACGTTGTAGCTAGAATTTGGGAGCTGGCATTTGGGAAGAAACCTCCATGAAGGAAGGCAACATGAGACAAATGGGAGACTAAGAAAATCAGTTACCTATCGAGTCAACATACGCCCATTTCCCACTAAAATTGAAACAATATTTGTAATTGGATGAACATACATATTCTCATGGTGTCTGTCCATTGTTTTTATAATTTTAGAACAGTAATCACATTGTATAAAAACCTCAAATCCCCAGAGCTGAGGGGAGGAAAATTATTCTGGTAATTACAATTTTCTATTGTATCTTTCAACTTACGGAAATATAATTTTGGTTCTGTATTTCTAGTTGTGTGTTGATGTATTGATTTCTTGTGTGATTCTAGTTCTGTAGCCAAGTACCTCACCTAAGGGGGTAGGGCCCCCTCCTTAGTCAGGTAATGGTTGTAAAAATAGTATTAGAATTAGAATTTTACTTTTGTTCAGCTAATTCTATCATTAGCTACTTTCAATTGTTGTAATTCCAAGTTCATAACTTTATTCATATGATGTAAACATTTATGGTTAGTTTTTAGATTTATTTTTTTGCTGCAACTTCACATCCAACTGCACTTAGTGTGTTTATTGTTTGATTCTCTTTAGTTTTAGTCTTTACGAATTTGGATTGATATTGTTGGATTAATATTGAATGAAAAAAAAACTTAATTGTTGCGACAACACAAGACCTTCATTGTACTCGAGCAAGTCACCAATAGATCATAAGCACAAGTTTCAATTTTTGCAAGTGTAATTTTGATTCTCGCAAGTGTGATTTCAATTGTTGCAAGTGTGATTTCAATTGCTGCAAGTGTGATTTGAATTTATGCAAGTGTGATTTGAATTTCCGCAAGTGTGATTTTAATTCCCGCAAGTGTGATTTCAATTCTCGCAAGTGAGATTTCAATTCTTGCAAGTGTGATTTCAATTTTCTCAAGTGTGATTTTTATTCCCACAAGTGTGATTTCAGTTCTCGCAAGTGTGATTTCAATTCCTGCAAGTGTGCCTTAATTTCTCCAGAGAAACTTGGGCCTTATAATAGGTTGGTGACTTAATTAAAGTATTATGATTCTTTGAATTGTGACATTAAAGTGTGTGCGACAGTTCACAAGTTCCATACGAGCACAGGATTGATAATTAAATGTACAACTCTTCATTTGTTTACTAAGTTAATTATAAAGTAATTGAAAGGTTCATTAACATATCATCTTGGTCTGAAGTATTTTTTTGATTAGCCATGGTTGAATGTTAGACAAGCCATATGGATGGCGCTAATTAGTGAGTTTTGATATCAAACACATAAAAGGGAAGGAAAATTGAATGGAAAATGCACTCATTCGAAGTATGTCATATTTTTCCCTTCGATTAAAGAGCCTGACATTGAGGGATTACTTATTTATCTAGGTGGACATTGGTGGCCTCCCATTTATTCCACTAGCTCAAAATACAGTTTTTGTCTTAGCATTTGTTTCTACGGTTTTTTGGGTCCCAAACTTCAGGGGTCGTTTTGAGGCCCTACACGATGTTTTTTTGGCTCAGTAGAACCTAAAATGTAGCTAAAGGTAGATTCTAGGCCAAAAAAAATGTGTACTCCTCAGCTAGACCTTTCCGACGAGGTATCAAGCACCCCAAAGGGAGATCGTATGCAAAATTTGTGCCCCTGAGAAGTTGGCATATCAAGTACCCCTATTGGGGCTCACAAACCTTTTGGTGTTCCATCTCTTGAGGTTAGGGTTTTTTATGTTTATGGTTTTCTCATTTATGCGTTATGTAAAAAAGGTATTTTGAGCCTCATTGTATTCATCTTCTTGCAAATGCACATAGTCATTACATCTCTTCTCATAGATAAGATACCACCATTCTAGTGAGTTCATTTCACTCTATATTTTCTTTTACAATCTCTGTGTATTTAATTATTTAATAGAAATTGAGTATTATTGTATCTATGTGTTTCTATATTATTTTTGTGTTTCATTTCATTCTCTTATAAATCTGGATCAGTGGTATCAGAGCGGTTTTCTATTTATATGTTTCTATGTGCATGTCCCCAACGAGGTCGGGGTATAAGGAATTGGGATTCAAACTAGTTGAGCCCTTAGAATACCATCATCAACAACACCAATGGCCATCCATGGCGGAGGAAAAGAGAGACAAGGGAGAAAGAGATCCTATTAAGTTGTTTCTCATGGAATCCCTCACGCAATAGAGGAATAAGATGATGGATAAATTGTCCCAAATCCTTCAACATTTGTCAACATCAGATGCATATTCATCAAGCGACCACTTTGGAGATGTTTCCCCCTTCAAGTTACAAGTTAATTTTGATATTCCCATATTTCAATGTGAGATAGATGTGGATGCCTTGGAAAAATGGTTAAATATACTAGACGGTTATTTCTATTCCCATAATTTTTCCAATAGGGAAAAAGATCACCTTTGTGCTCCTTAAGGTTGTCCCCCATGTCAAACATTGGTGGGAGACATACTGTGATAAAAAATTTAGAGAGGAGTATGGAATATTTTGGGATACTCCCACTTGGGAATATTTTATGGATGCCTTCAAGGAACAATATTACCCCGTTGGAAAATATGACGACTAGTACACAAGATGGACCACATTGTGTCAAGAGAGGGACCAAACAATGTCAAAGTTCACAAATACCTTCCATACGTTGGGCACCAAGTTGGGTATCAAAGACTCTAAGTGGAATCTAATTCTAAAATATTGTGGGGTTATACATAGGTACATCCAAATAGAAATGGAGTTTATGGACATCTCTTCACTGGGATCCACTTATCAATATGCTATCAAAATTGAGAAAAACTTTAAGAAGAGGAATAAGAGGGAGATTGGATATACGAATGCATCAAATTAGAAGAAATTTAAAGGAGGACCCATCACACCAAACAAAGGACAAAGAAATTATGAAAAACCTCAAGAAAACCAGTCGCAAACAAACATGGGTAATGGGAAGACGAAGAAAGACACTAGGAAATATTGTGAGTTCCATAAAATCCCCTAGAACAACACTGATAAATATCTCTCAAACAAGTCATTAGTGGCTGAGTTGAAAGCCTCAGAGTCATATCCAGGATCTGACTCTAATTCAGAGCTAGATAAGGGGAATCAGATCATTGATGCAGAACTCAATGCCACAGTCTCTCCCACCAAAATCCATCCAAATGAACGAGAAGATTCGGAGGTAGGTGAGTGCATTTTTCACTTGAATATGTGGGTGAACGATGATTCTCTACATTTCATTATTTATAGAAGAATCCAAAATAACCTCATCTTAGAAGAGGTCATCAAACTATTGGAGTTTCCAACAACACCACATATGCATCCATACAACATCAGGTGACTCAGCCAAGGGAGAGATCTTTGTGTCATCCAACAATGTCTCCTACCCTATGGCATCAGTGCCTTCAATGATGAGGTATTGTGTGATGTTTCCCCACTTGAAGTTTGTGATGTTGTTTTAGGCTAGCCATATATGTGGAAATATCATGTTGTATATGATTCTATATCTCGTAGTGTCATTGTTACTATGGGCAGAGATTTGTACATGATACCAGAGGCAGATCCACCTAACACAATTTCTTTGGAATCAGCTAAGAAGTGCAGGAATGTCATCTCCTAGACTGGGAAATTTTTCCTCTTCATGGTTCACTCTCAAAGTGAATGTAAGTTCGCGGCCACATCCATGACCTCCGCACAAGGATCCTCTACACAATAGAAGCAAGTGGACAAAGTTGTAGAAGAATTCCAAGACATATTCACCTCACCTAATGGGGTGCCTCTACACTATCAGTTCAATCATTCAATTGAGTTGACCCATAGAATTCCTTTGCCTAATGGGTCAATGTATTGGTGCTTTCTCCTATAAAATGAGGAAATCAAATGCTAGATTCAAGAGATGCTCCAAAAAGTTCACATTCGACCAATCTCCTCACCCTATCGAAGCCCAATCATGCTCGTGTAGAAGAAAGACAAGACATGCAGACTCTGTATTGATTACAGAGCTTTGAAAAAAATCACAGTCAAGAACCGGTACCTAATTCCCCAAATCAACGACCTTCTGAACTAGAACAAGGGGTCCAGGTGATTTAGTAAGATTGATATGAATTACAGCTACCACTAGATCCCCATAGAATAGTATGATGTATGGAAGACTACTTTCAAGTCTAAAGAAGGTATTTTCAAGTGGTTGTCCATGCCCTTTGTCTTGAATAATGTGTTGAGGGGTAAAAATTCCCTTTAAATCAACAATAGGAATCACTCCCAAAGACAAGGCCCAATTAGACTCTTCCCTTTTTAAGGTAGCATGATTCTCCGGATCAATGATTCAGCAAGTTTCGATGGGATTTATTTTCAGTTTAAGGATGGATCTTCTAGACTCTTTTATTTATTAGTTTATTTATTAAGTATTCGACAACTAAATTATGAAGAAGGTTGGGAGAAGGTTGACCTTCACCAACAACATGTAAATGAAATCTCTCTCCAATCAATATTAAACAATAATATTTTTATATTGATCAAGCAGTAAACATCATCTAAGAAAGGGATCATATGTGAAAATAACAGATAACTGGAAATAATTTTGATTACTACATAACACAACTACTTTTAAAACACCATTAAATTTACACCAAGATTCATTTAGCAACTATAACCATTCAAGATAGCTTAAAAACAATTAAAATCTTGCTAAATAGCTCACAGTAGATAATTGTATGTAGAAAAGTCCACAAACTATGCTAATCCACAAGCCTTGGAAGAATTTGTCAATGGATTAATATGAGCTTCAATATTAAAATCCAAAATAGTTCCTCATCTAATTATCATCTTTTACACAAACCGTTGACCCTTGAAAATGAGGTTGACCTCCTTATTTATAAGAAAATCCAATGCAAAAATTAACAAAAATGTTCACTTAACAAAAAGAAAACAAAAGATAAAGTGGATTGCGCCCACATGGAAGCTATAATTAAGCTTCAATCATCTCAAAGGATTTCCTCTGTCATACGTAGACTATCAGGAGAAGAGATCCTCGTAAGTATGAAAATATGGGAATCAATGTTGCTCCATCGACATGTTGATCTTATCCTTCATTTACGTCACCCGATCTCTGAATTGGTCCACCTCAGAGCCTAGATGTCGTAGGGCCCATCCTACCTCTATCGTTCTATAGGATAATATATTAACCTGACCCTTTTCAATTATTTGGATCTCCTGAATTTCCACCTCAAATTAGGCATCAAGCTCCTCGAACTGCCAGAATATTATGCACAGGTTGACAAAGTCGTCAGGTGAGCCGAATTCTGGGAATTGAAGGTTCCTGATATTTTGATTTGTGTTATTCCAATTCCATAGACATTCTTCCCATATTTCTTCCATTCTCCGATATGGCTCTATCATCAATTGTACCCAATACGTTTTTGTTGTTTTGAACCTAACTAGGCTCTCGTCTATGAGCATCCTGATGTCATGTTCCTATGCTCCTCGACCTTTCTGGATCTCTCTAATGTACTCAATTTTCTCTAACACGTGATGACATTTCTTAGACCACTTCATCATGTCTTTGCAAGCTATGAGACCCATCAAGTTTTCCTCCTGATAGCCAATGATCTAGGTCATGAAAATTTCTCTTTCTAACTTGAATTGATTGTAGATCTATCCAAGCTCATCTCTCATGAATATAACTTCCTATGTGGTGTCCTGGTAATATTCCACTTGATGATTGAGCTACATTATCTCATCTCTCGTATATTTATCTTATCTCTCATCCTCCCTTTCCTAGTCCATGGTGGCACTGGATATAGTCATGCATGCTACCAATAGTTTGTTTACCTTAGACTGCTTAGAATCCAACAATGTTTACTCTGTGGTAATTAACACCACATTGTCCAAAGTGAGTCTCCTTTTCTTTCTTGTTCTTCTTACCACCACCTACCTTTTTCTATCATAAGTTATAGCTTGGACATCAGCCACCTCATCTACAGGCTTTGGAATTGGTTGGTCACCTCATGAGAGGGAATTTCCCAACATACCCAGTGTATGAAAATGTTCAAGTGTTGCCTCCTTACCTTTGTCGACTCCTAGATTAGTGGGAGAATGTCCAATTTGTTCAATGTTGGAGGTATTTTTCGTGACCCCCTCTTATATGGCTTCTTCCAAAGTATTTGACCCTGAGATAATAGAATGTGTTGGTAGTCATGTCTGGGTCTTTTCAGATTCTTTGTTACTCTCCAACTCTTCATCAACCACTCCTTTTCTAGTGTTACCCCCTGATAAATTATTAGCATTTGGGTTCCCTTACTCTCCCCCTTTTCCTTGTGTCTCATTCTTTGTGATGTCAACTATCCATCCTCATCGTTATCCCCTAGATTTTTTGTTTTCTCTCTATCTCTTGGTTCTTCCTGACCTTTGTTACATCTTTCCCCTCTATCTAGTGACTGTGAATTTCGATCTGAAGAGGTGATATGGAATTCAGTTGTATTCAGACATGTATTTATGTCCAAGGGTTGTTCTCCTTGGGGAAATTGTATATCGAACATCCCTTTCACTTCCTCATTCAAAATAGGAACTATTGTATCCACCTCCCCTATGTCACTATCGTATATCATGATCAAATCAACAATAACAGGAGCCACTTCCTTTAGGACAGATGGATTTGTTGAAATTACAATTGTTGGATCGGCTTCTAATTCCCCTATTGGTGTTCACTCTGAACTTTATTTTTCATTGTATTCCCCAATTGAGTTATTTCCAAGGGTTTCCATATCCCCTTCCTCCCTGAGTGTAACTAGAGTTATCACTATGGATGTTATTTCTGGCATAATAGGGGTTTCCCTTTTTAGTTGAACCATTATTTCAGCTTATTCCAAGAGTCTTTGTACCTCTAACATGTCTTTTGTATGCTATGTATCTTCCCATTGAGATTATTCCATTTCTTCCACTATTTTCTCTAACAAGTTCAATTGTTCATCCCCAAGAAAGGCCATGAATCTAATTAAGTCCATTTTTTCTCTTCTTTGCAAAACTTCATCCTAGTTCAAGGAATTTTATGTGAAGATTTCATCCTCAAAATTATCATGCGCATATGGCCAATGGGATACAACCTAATTAGCATGCTCAGACACTAGTTTCTTAGGGTTTTTTTTCTTGTATCTCCCAGTAAAAAACATGTACTCTATTTGATTTTGAGCTTCTTGTCTAGCCTATGTAGTGTCCTTTACAAAGTGGTAACCTACAAAAAACCCATAGGGGGTGAATACCCTTTTATTTTCCCTTACCAAAGAGGCATTGAAGCATTGTAGTATGGCCTGGTAGTAAAATTTCCCCGGCACTAGCTTATTTGGCACATGGGCTGGTAGTAGGTGTGGTGCACCAATGGCTCCGAAAATTTTGATATTGATGCTTCTTTCTTCCAAGTAGCAATGTCCTATCTTGGATATCACTTTTCTCGTTGCCTCGGAGAGCCTTGGTCATCCTTGTTCAAATTTCAATGCATATACACGAGGTATAAATCCATCGCAAATCATAGTGATCGATCTTTTGTGCCTGTTTCCCACGGGATGTTGAAATAGACATGGATTAGAAACTTAGAGATATGTCAACTTAGACTCAAGCCTGGGAATACATTCCTAGCACATATTGCATCCAGAAGATAAGATGTCATAAAAATGTAAGGGATTCTCTGTTTTTTGGGTTTTGTGCTTCCTATATCCTGGTGCTTAATTTCTTTGAAATGATAAATCCCCAGTTAAAGATGCTCCCTGATATAGCCACTATGTAATCCAAAGGCATCCAAGTCTCAGAGAACCTAGAGAATTCATTTTCCCCGTACAAATGAAAGATCAGAGCCATCAAGAATATGTAAGGTTCTCTGAGGTTCACTGTATTGTACCACCCTAAGGTTCGATTCATGAATTTCTTGACCTCCCTCCACTAGGATGCCGATAATTGACTGGTGTTATGACGTTCATAGAACGCAACAAAAAAATATTTGTTTATTCTGACCTCAACAACCTTAAGTTTATAATATGTGCTCACCTATGTAGGAAAGACGGCGTCGACACACTCTCCATCTTTATTTTTTATCAGGAACTTCTCGGTGTCTGTACGGTGGATGATCCACTCTAAGGTTTTCACACATGGTATAACAAGGGTCCTAGCTGCCACCATATATAGTGAAGAGCACTTGATGTTTTGGAACATTTGGTCATCTAATTCCCTCACCTCTGGTTTGCTATGAGGCGTGTATTCTGGGAAATCATCATAATGAATTATGTTATAAAAATCAAGCTAGGATGGCAGTATTACCTTGGACGTTGTGTTGTTTGTTGTATCCTTGAAGAGAAAAGGTGGGTTTGTTGGCTTCTTCTGGGACATATTTATCACTAGTTCCACCTTGGGGGGGAAATCCATTTTCTTCTCAACCAATATGGATGCCCCCTGGGCCTGGTCACTCCATCCCTTCATATTATTTGGATACCAATAAGTCACTAGTCATCAAGGTGTAATTTATTCTACAACACAACCACTTAACTCAAATGCCCTTATATCAAAACATTTTAAAACATAGTCACTATAAATACCTGTGCACAACAATTTTCATGGGTCGAGTACTTACTAGTCTCGATTTCTTGAGAAATATGGAAAAACGTATTTCATGTTGTTGGCCCTTGACCAAGTTTTGGAAGAACCTTGGTCATGTTTAACCATTTTGGGACTTTGATAGGCTCATCGAAGATGGAGCGCAAGGCAAAGAGGATATCGCGAGATCTTGCCCCCTTTTGTGGGATTTTGGGTTTAGGGTTTTATGTAACGGGTATGGGATATTGACCCATGGGTTTACCCATGCTTAGGCCCCTTTTGTAATGTATAAACAGATATCTAGGCGATGTAAGAAAGACACTAGAATGAGATCTAGTAGAACCGGCTTAGTGTGAATCTAGAGGTTTTGTGCATACTGTGTTGAGAACTTGTAGAGCTAAGTGCAAGTGATTGTAAGAAAGATATGTGCTTGAAACTAGCTCGGGGAAGGAGGATCTGGCAAGGTGCGCGCAGATCTCCTGTCCTATGCAAATTTGGTTTGTGGCTCTATGCATGTAAGAAGATTGATAAAAGACAATAAAGAAGAAGAAGAGTTGGTGGACATAGCCCCACACTGGGGTGAACCATGTAGAATCGCCTCAGTGTGGATCTAGAGGCTTAGTGCGGGTAGACCTAGTATAATCGGCTTAGTGCGGATCTAGAGGCTTTGTGCATATTGTATTAAGAACTTGAAAAGCTAATTGCAAGTGACTGTAAGAAGGATTTGTGCTTGAACCTAGCTCGGGGAAGATTGATATGGCGAGGTGTGTGCAGATCTCCTGTCCTATGTGGAGTTGGTTTGTGGCTCTGTTCATGTAAGAATATTGACAGAAGACAATAAAGAAGAAGAAGGGTTGGTGGATGTAGCCCCACACTGGTGTGAACCACATATATCCTGTGTTATGGTTGTTTTGTGTGATTGATGTGATTTATGCTTAGTGTTGTGATCTTTATGTATGTTATATTCTTCTGATATCGTATATTATTTCTTATTGATATGAATGAATGCTAGATATAACCTATTTCTATGTGTTAAGTGCTTGTATGTGTTAGATCTTGTTGAATACTGCATTGTTATGTAATTAGGGTTTTCTCTTGCGATGTGGATAAGGGATAAATATTAATGAATGTTAACTGCTAAAGTACTCTGTTAAGTACCGTGCTCATAGATCTGTGTCCCAGATAGGTTATAAACACTTGAGTCCTACAACCACCCCTGCCTCTACCTAAGGTGAGACTTCGTCTTCTTTCGAAAGGGTCGGTAGTTAGGGTTTTTTTGGTGTGTTATTGAAGCATTGAACCCTGGGTATGCCCCTGTTCCAACAAATGGTTTCGTTGTTGGGAAATGAAACTGTGATTGCTAGGAACTGAAGAAAAGAGAAATTTTTGTGTGTAGATATGTTGTTGTAGTGCATGATATTCTACTTGACTTGCAAAGCTCTGTGCTAAGAAAGGAATCAGATCTGAAGAAAAGAGGTAATATCTTAAAGCTCTGTGCTCTGATAAAGGTAAGATAAGTGGAAATTTTTGTTTCGAAGGAATGTATCTAGGTATGTTTGATAGATTTTTTCCTAGTCCGAAAACTAGGGCACAACTAGAAGAAAGAAGATTTGAAATAAATATATCTGATAGAAGTAATGAAAGATATGTTATCCCTATGAATAGAAAGAATGTTTGGACTAACAAATGGATGTAGGATCCTAGAAATAATTTTTTGCAGGTTCATTACTATGATCCCAGTGTGCAATACAGGAAAGGTTGGGGATTGGTTAAAAGAAAGAGAGGATTAACTCTTTGTAATAGTTGCAGAAAACTGGGACATCTTTCTAAGCAATGCCCTGGTAAAGGTCCTAGTTGTCTTTGTTGTAAAGCTATGGATCATGAATTTTTGGATTGCCCTAGAATGATTGCTAAAGTTGAGAAGATGAGCATGCAACAAGAAGACCAAGAGGAAGGCCAAGAGACTAAGAATATGCTAAAGAACCAGAAAGAATCAGAGACTATATTATTCTATATGAAAGAAACACTAAATGATTATAGAGACATCAAACTATCATAGATCTTAAAAGAGAAAGAGTGCATAGAAACAAGAATAGGAGACTTCGACATAGACTATGTATTAGATACAAAAACATAGGTGAATATCATGACAAAAAGTACCTGGGAAATTTTGGGAAAGTCTGATATGGTTCCTTCATTGGGAGGAATAGGATTGATTAAAGGAAAATTGATAACCCTATGTGGAAGAATTACCCAAATACATATGATTTCTCATGACAGACGAAAAATTTGAGGTTGTTAAGTTTGTTGAGAAAAATGCCCCATTTTCTCTTTTGCTAGGAAGAACCTGTATTGAGAAAGATCAGATACCAAGGAAACAAGAAGAGGAAGATCTAGAACAGAAAAAGAAATAACTAAGGGATTTCATGGCTAGGAGAATAGCACACTTACTGAAAGAAAAACAGGATATGTCGAAGAAATTGAGGACCAGAGACTTAGATGTCAAAGTTGAGAAAACGTAGGCAGACTTGAAACACCTGTCCATACAGGAGAGTAGAGCACCTACTCCAGAAAAAGAAGAACTATTACCCTCAAACCCTATGAAAGACCCTCAACAATGCGAAGTTACTATGCTAAGAGAAGATAAGAATAAAAATGGAAAGAGAAACCCAATAACTCAAATAAAAGGAAAGAAAGATAGAAACCTTAGCAATAATAATGCAAAGTTAGAAAAATTACGGGAAGGTCCAGAGAGGACTTCGCAGAAGGAAGGTTTGCAGAATTTGAACTCCGCCGGAATAGCAGAGCAGCGCAGATTGGTAGTCTGTCGCGGTGAAGCAATATGACCGTTGGAGGCGTTCCAACCATTAGAACGACGCTCCAAAACAACTAGAAACACAGTTATGGTCGGAAATACCAGCATTGGACCGTTGAGACCGTGCCTTAATGAGTGAAATTTCATTGATTGAGGCAATCTTTTCCATTGGAGGAATCCGATACGACATTGTATATTTATCCCATCGATTGTTGCACTAAAAAAACTTTTGCGAATTGTGAGTATTTGAGCCCACAAATAATTCATTGTTATCGCGCTACACTTATTGAGACCTCACCATTCGTTCAGCTACCTTGAGTGTTTGTTCACCGACCTGAGATATCTGATCTCGAGCGTGCATGTCAGGTGACTTTAGCACAGTAGAGAAATCCGTCGAAGAGATCCTCATGGACCTCATGGATGAAAAGGTCATGTCCACAAGAGCACGGGCCTCATCAACTAGAGGGTTGCAAGCATCCCCATCAACTAGACATCGATCTGGGCCATCTTGAAATGTGATAAAGAAGTGGATCAAGGATCATGATGATTTGATGAACATGAAGCTCATCCCATCCATCCCACCTGACTACATCCCACCTTTGGCTGGCGCGGTTAGTCGTGACAGTGTCCCGAGCGACTTCACCTATACATTGGTCATTGCGTACCTCATGAAGGGGATACGTGCAGTTGGTTCATAGTTGGGACAGATTCTAACATTTAATATCAACGATTTTAACTTGGGACATCGCAAGAACTATGGCATGCTCGTGACACACGATTATTTGACCAAGACAATGGGGAAGAAGTCAAATATAATCCCCCAGTCTTGGACCATGGACATCACAAGATCCACCATTCTTAATGTGATGAAGATAACACACTTTCGAAGACACTAGGAGGTTAACGCGTGTGTTAAACTCATCTTGTCTTGCTACCATGGTGGTTATATGTGGTTGTACAGACGCATCACCATAGATCCAGTGTTGATCCATCGGATCACTGGATTAAGCATGCAAGGACCAAACCCACATAAATTTTACCTGGGGACGGCTGCAGATCACGCCATATCGCAATGAATCAAAGACACCTATGGTAATTTGGAGAAGGGGAAGCAGGGCTATAAGGTACCCTCCTTCTAGAATGGCACAGTGCACCTAGCTTTCCAGTTGATCGCTGGTAATATCATCAGGAAGAAAAAACCCACGCAGGTCATGGGGTTCGTTGTTGACCTCGCAGGAAAATGCATTGAAAAGATACAAATGAATTGGGTGAGATATCTAGTCAACCAGTTAGAGAAAGACTGTCGTGAAACTCAGGATCAAGGATATGAGTTCCATTTCAGTTGGCTACTGATTCTCATTGCCTTCATTTCTTGGGATACGCCAGAAGGAGCGACTTTCCATGAAATTAATCCATCTGAACCATTAGTTGTGAAGTTCACTACGCTATGGTATTCAACTGACATGGGAAAACAATGGTAGTCAAACGCAGTGTTATACACCTACTAGCTGTAGCTAAAGAGGGTTATTGAGTCTTTTCCTCGCATGACGCCAAACAACCTACATAGGTTCAGGCCACTTGTGAAGTTTTGTGTAGATAAACATTTCATTTATAAAACTGCACGCAGATATGAACATAAAGAAGAGATCCAGTCCTACTTTAAGCTCACATAGGAGGACATGGAAGAAATAACCAAGGAATGGCCTACAGAGTTCCTTGTACTGGTCAACTAGGTAGAGCTCTCCAACCCTAACCTCATCGAAAGCATTATGGTAACTCGCGAAGAGTATGATGCACCCAACAATAGCAGAAGGAAGAAGAAGGAAGAGGTACAGGAGCTGAACAATTCATCAGAAGAGATTGCTTCAGATTCACCTGGAGGGGGAGGAGGCAATGAAGTAGACAAAGAAGAGGATGAAGGGAAAGAAGAAAAACAGGAACAAGACAAAGTGACACCACCCAAGGATCCCATTGATGAGGTTGAGACATCCAAGAAAAGAAAGGGGTCCCCAACAAAACCTTCATCACAGAAGAAGTCAAAAGCTAGTAAGCCCAAGTTGCAGACTGTGCTCACGGTGGATGACATCAACCTTATCATTGTTGTTATATCAGATACCTCATAGTATATTCTACAGTGCAACGAAGAAAAAAAGCATACCATGTATGATAGGATTGACGCAAAGCTAAAAGGGGTACAAGAAGCCCTCTACTCCAGCCACGTAGTGTCTACTGCACCACCGTCATCTGAAGGAATTGAATTGGGATATGATCCTACCCAGCTACGCAGACTAGGATATGCGACCAAATATCACCTTCGTCAGGTCCAGGATGAAAAAGAGCATGCTAGAGAAGCATTGAAGCAAGAAAAAGAGGAATCCCTAGAGAAATCCTTGGTTGCGCAACAAGAAAGAGATGACCTCCAAGTGAAGTTTGTAGAGGATAGAGCGCAGATCCAGAAGGAAAAAGAATAGTTGTTCATAGAACAGATGGGAATTAAGGAGGCAGTCACTAGAGAACTTCACTCTATGTCGGGCCTCACACAGATGGAATAAGAAACAACAAAGAGCCAGGTGGGAAAGCTTGTTGAAGCCATTCAGTAGCTCCAACAAAGAGTAGCAGAACTGGAATTGCAAGCAGTGTCAAGCACTCTGCAGGACATTGGAAATCAAAGGGAAGAAACTTCCCAGAGCACAGTCGAGAGAATCAAGGAATTGGCCTTGGAATGAAAAATTTTCAATAGTCAAAGTGTGCAGACCTATGAGCGCCTTGCAGAGGACCCAAAACTAAGGACATTGGAGTCACAGCTCTAGGAGGCAAATAAACAAGCAACAATAGTGCAAGCACAGTTGAAGCCACAGTTAGTGGTCGAGAAGATGAAAAGGTCCCAGGAACAGTGCATGTCTCAACAACAAGTCCATTCCATCCAGAGTAAAGTCATGGAAGTGAACCAGAGGCTCCAGCCAGTGCAGAATGCAGCTTGCACACATTTTGAGGAGATTGAAGGACGAGGTACAGAACTGGAACAAGTGGTCACCACAATAAAACAATTCTTGGAAGGACCTGTGACCGAGAAGTTTATTCAGGAGTTCGTTGAGTAGGAGGCTCTAGCAAAGCAATAGGTCGAAGAAGCTCAAGATAAGATCGAGGCCTTCAAGGTAGAGTTACCAAGATCAGAGTGACTCAGGAAGACTCATAGGTGAGTGTTGGGGGCATGTTGGACCTTGACCAATTTTTTGAAGAACCTTGGTCATGTTTGACCATTTTGGGACTTCGACGGGCTGGTCGAAGACGAAGCAGAGATCGCAGTATCTTGCCCCCTTTTGTGGGACTTTTGGGTTTAGGGTTTTATGTAAGGAGTATGGAATGTCAGCCTATGGGTTTACCCATGCTTAGGCCCCTTTGTGATGTATAAATAGATATCTAGGCAATGTAAGAAAGACACTAGAATGAGATCTAATTGAATCAACTTAGTGTGAATCTAGAGGCTTTGTGCATACTATGTTGAGAACTTGCAGAGATAATTGCAAGTGATTGTAAGAAGGCTTTGTGCTTGAACCTAGCTCGGAGAAGGAGGATCTGGCAAGGTGCATGTAGATCTCATGTCCTATGCAGAGTTGGTTTGTGGATCTCTGCATGTAAGAAGATTGACACAAGACAATAAAGAAGAAGAAGAGTTGATGGATGTAGCCCCACACTGGGGTGAACCCGATAGATTTGGCTTAGTATAGATCTAGAAGCTTAGTGTGGATAGAACTAGTAGAATCGGCTTAGTGTGCATCTAGAGGCTTTGTGCATGTTGTATTGAGAACTTGCAAATCTAAGTGCCAGTGATTGTAAGAAGGCTTTGTGCTTGAACCTAGCTCATGGAAGGAGGATCTGGCGAGGTGCACACATATCTCTTATCCTATGCGTAGTTGGTTTGTGGCTTTGTGCATGTAAGAATATTGATAGAATACAATAAAGAAGAAGAAGATTTGGTGGACGTAGCCCCACACTGGGGTGAACCACGTATATCCTGTGTTATGGTTGTTTTGTGTGATCGATGTGATTTGTGCTTAGTGTTGTGATATTTATGTATGTTAGATGCTTCTAATATAGTAGCTTAGTGCTTAGTGATATGAATGAATGCTAGATCTAACCTATTTCTATCTGTTAAGTTCTTGGATGTGTTAGATCTTGTTGAATACTGCATTGTTCTGTAATTAAGGTTTTCTCCTGCGATGTGGATAAGGGATAAATATTAATGAATGTTAACTGCTAAAGTGCTATGTTAAGTACTGTGATCACGGATCTGTGTTCCAGCTAGGGTGTAGACACTTGAGTCCTACAACCACCCCTGCCTCTACCTCAGGCGAGACTTCATCTGCTTCGCAGGTGTTGTCGAAAGGGCCGGTAGTTAAGGTTTTGTTGGTACGTTGTTGAACCGTTGAACCCTGGGTCTGGCCCTATGCCAACACCTGCATGAAACTTGATCAATCGTGAGCTACTGTGAGAACATTTAAAAAACACTATGTGAATTATGAAAACCATTTATAAACTCATTCGAATAAATAGAAGCCAACCTTCACATCCAAGCCCATCATCCTTGAGTGCAAAAAATCTACTATAGATCTTTATTTATTGTAAACATCGCCTATGCCAAATTTTGAAGAGAATGAAAATGCGAGAAATGGTGTCGCGAAGGGACATTGAACTATTCTATTGAGGATTTCAAATGGTCATTGATTGGCGAGTAGAAAAAAATCGAGCTCGGGGGTCGGGTATTTTGTTTTCTCTAACTTTTAGCGACTCACACATGGTTAAATCATCGATCTCGATAGAGATAGAGGTACAACACTTTCACGTATATGTCTTGATCAAAGTGGAATTTATAAAATGGTCGAGATTTATCGAAAGGAACACAGATTAGCAGTCTATAGAGGGATGGTCCTGATTGAGTTCAGAGGTCTTCAGGGAGATGCAATGGACAATCTAGATTGCTCATTATTTTTTTCTTAACCAGGCATCGACAAGGAGAGAAATGCATGACAGATGATAGGTTTTTTTGTCTTCTCGGTCTACCAACATCGATGTCTATCAGTGATCGACACTATCCTCATTCTTTGTGCATTTCCATCATATCATATTAGGTGTTGATACCTGGTGTTATATCGTCATCGACGAATACCTCTTTGGTTTTTCTGGCATGTGTTTAATTATTGACATCGCTGATGCCTAATACTATCAACATCAGAACTTTGCGAGTGAGGTGTGTATTCATGTGTTTGTTTTATAACTCATTTGATGCCCGATGTTGATTGACATCGAAAACACTCTAGGTTGTGCTGCACATTCTTTGCATACGTGTTGGTTTAGTTGACACCTGACATTGATCGACGTCGTCATACTCGAGGAGTAATCGTCGGACATCGAAACATGTTGCTTGTTAAACCCTAAATAGTGGCTCATTTCCCCTTAATTGGGGCATATTACATTAGTAATTTTATTTTATTTATGTTGGCTTGAGTCCATTAGTTGTAATTGTACCTCCTAGTCTTCTATATATACCAAGGAGGCATTTTCATTTGGAATCATCTTGTATTTGGAAATTTGTGTGGGCATAAGGAGGTTTCCCCCTTGAAGAGGCTTATTATATGAATTTATCTCTTTTT
This sequence comes from Picea engelmannii, assembly GCA_009831015.1. Taxonomy (NCBI): domain Eukaryota; kingdom Viridiplantae; phylum Streptophyta; class Pinopsida; order Pinales; family Pinaceae; genus Picea; species Picea engelmannii. The sequence continues at coordinate 393,376 of ML779895.1, read as the reverse complement.
CAAGGCATTGAGTACTTATTCTGAGGTTTTTCTATGCTATATTGATATTTGGTTCTTAACATATGGTATCAGAGCTGAAGGTCTTGGGGTTTCACTACTACATCTGAGACACCTTGAAATTTTTTCTATAATTTGTTTTCTAAAACGTTTCAGAAGGAACGAATTGGAAAATATTTAGTAGATGGATCAAGGTATGTTGGGTTAAAATTTCAACTCCCGAGGCCTTATACTTTCGGAGATACAGCCTGTGTAAGATAGGGTTTTGGAATCATCCTGAATTGAGTCATTGCGGAATTTTTGCTATAAAAAAAATTATGTAATGTTTTTGACCTTGAACTCTAGAGGATATTCAAATAAATTAGTAAGGTATCTTTGGTAAAACGTTTCTCTTTTGTTTCATCTTACATTTGTAGATACACCTTGTGGAATATAGGGCATCTAACTAGTCCTATTGACTAGTCTCATTCAGGTGTTCCGGGTAAAACAATCATAACTTATTCCTAGAGTATCCAAATTGAGTGAGACTAGTTTCATTGGATATTGGACAGTCCGCAGTATTTCTGGTATTATTTTCAGAATTTTATATCAATTATTTTGTGTGGGGAACGCTATACAAGTGAGATCTCCTGGAAAGGCCAAAAATCAGCAAGTTGTGGGGAAGTTAACATAAATTCCACTTGGCACATCCAATTTTGATCAGACTTGTGGAATTGCAAAGAATAAATATCAGAGAACTACAAAAAATAAAGTTTCATACCCATAAGGGGGGAAACTTTGGAGATACATCAGAATAAATATCGTCTAGAAGAACCACCTCAAAATTAAGGTTCAAAAGTGATACTTGGCCAAAATTCCACCCAAAAAGGGAACTTCTACACCAAATAAGCCTCTAGAAATTCCTACTTCGACTTTTGATGAAGGTGAAGAAATGTGTAGGTACATAAATGAATTACAAAATAAGACAGTAACAAAAGCTGAACTACAAGAGATGATGGATTCAACGGAAGCTAAGTTGGAGGCAATAAATACTAAGATGGATGGCTTAAAAAGGGAGATCATGGAAGGATTGAAAAACTTCCTAATAGAGAGGACACATGAAAGTGAAAATGTATCCCATGAAATTCATGATGAGGGCACAAGGAAGGTGAATAAAGAATGGAGAAAATCCAACTTTGGGTTGAAGACCAACCATGTTCCTAAGATCAATATGAGGAAGTTTGATGGCAAGGACCCAATCACATGGATACTTTAGATGGAGCAATTATTTGATCTACATAATGTGCCACATACACAAAAGGTACGAATTGCTTCTTTATATTTAGAACCCAATAAGTTTGTATGGTATCGATGGCTTTGTTCTCACAAATCACTTGTCACTTGGACAATTTTCACAAAAGAAATGATAGCACACTATGAGGATACAAGGAGAAATACCTTCTTTAGCCAATTGATAAATATCAAACAAAAGGGTTCAGTTATAGAGCACATTGAGAACTTCCAAAGATTGAATATAAAGGTAACATATATTCCATATGAGCATTTGATTGATGTACTCATAGGAACTTTAAAGGATAACATTCAACATGAGGTTCACCTTTGGGAACCCAAATCATTGGAGAATGCATTTAGGGTGGCAAGAAATGTTGAAATTAAAAATATGGCTATGGCTACTAGAAAGACCAATCCTAACATCTATAGAGAGAATAATGCTCCTTCTTCTAAAGCACCTCAACCTACAAGGTTGACACCTCAATAATTGGAGGAAATAAAAGCAAAAGGTTTATGCTTTAATTGTGACAGCAAGTACAGTAAGGGACATAAGTGTGGTGAGAAGAAATTATTCTGCATAGATTGTGAAGAGGAAGAATAACAAGAACAAGAACAAGAACCATCTCAAGATGAAAAAGTAGAAGAAATTTCGTCTGAAGAGTTGACTCTCGTGATATCATGTAATGCATTGGTTGGAATTAGAATTCCTCAAACCCTCAAGAGCAAAGGATATATCAAAAATAAAAAGGTAATAGTCCTAATTGATTCTAGTAGTACTCATAATTTCATTCACTATAAATTAGCCAAAGCTCTCAATTGCTTTGTATATCCAGTGCCATAGTTTCAAGTAATGATTGCAGCTGGAGGAACTATCAATTGCTAAGGAAAATGCAATAAGATCAGTCTTACTATGGGGGAATATGGAATGAATAGTCCAATGATTTCTATATCCATGGGTGTTGCTGATGTTGTACTAGGAATCCAATGGTTACAACCATTAGGAACAATGGCTTTTAATTTTCAAGAACTTTTCATGAAATTTTCATTGGAAGGAAAAGAAATTGAGTTAAGAGGTATCACAGGGAAACCCAATAAGGTGATAATCTCTAATGGCATGGAAAAATTATTGAAAAGGGGGCATCAAGGTGTTATTGCACAACTATGCTCACTAGATGTTCAAACATCTAAGCCATCTATTCCTCTAGATCTCCAAGGGATCATTGATAAGCATTCCAAAGTATTTGAAGATATTCCCAAAGGT
>ML779895.1:378038-390724 GCA_009831015.1 Picea engelmannii | reverse complement strand
CCTAACATCAGGCCATATAGATACCCTTATGCCTAGAAGAGTGAAATTGAGCGCATGGTTGAAGAAATGTTAGAGGCTGGCATTATTAGACCTAGCCAAAGTTCTTACTTTGCATTGGTGGTAATGGTATTCAAGAAATATGGCTCATGGTGTATGTGTCCAGATTATAAAGAGCTCAACAAGATCACTATTAAAGATAATTTTCCCATTCCCGTCATTGATGAATTGTTACATGAACTACATGGAGCAATCTATTTCACAAAGTTGGATCTTTGTTCAGGGTATCATCATATTAGAATGAAGGAAGAAGATCTCCCAAAAATAGCATTCTGAACTCATGAAGTCCATTATGAAGATATCCCAAAAATACCATCCTCCTTCCATCACTTCTTCTCTAAAATAAAAATCTAAGGTTCAAGCAGTGGAAGATCACATCGAGCATCAACAACAAGTTCTCCAAATATTAAAGGACAACTTGACCATGGCACAAAATCGCATGAAACAACAAGCATATCAACATCATAGTGAAAGAAGTTTTGAAGTAGGGGATTGGGTGTTTTTAAGACTACAACCATACAAACAGATATCCCTCAAGCAAGCCAAGAAGGATAATAAATTATCACCAAATTACTATGGCCCTTATAAGGTGTTGCAAAAGATTGGTACTATGGCGTACAAATTGGAGTTTCCTGCATCTTCACGAGTACACCCAGTTTTCCATGTTTCATACTTAAAGAAGGTTATAGGTGACAAGATCCCAATTCAAACTATATTTCCAAAACTTGACGAGGAAGGAAAAATCATATTGGATCCTGAAGCCATCACTGACACAAGAATCTTCCAGTTGAGGAATAGATCCATTTCAGAGTATCTCATTAAATGGAGGAAACTATCGGCTGAAGATTCCACTTGGGAAGATGATTCTTTTATACAGAAACATCCAAAGTTACTCAAGCGTTGCGGACAAAACTTGTCTCAAGGGGAATGGCATGTTAAGCCCTAAACAGTGGCTCATTACCCCTTAATTGGGGCATATTACATTAGTAATGTTACTTTATTTATGTCAGCTTGAGTCCATTAGTTGTAAGTGTACCTCCTAGTCTCTTATATATACCAAGGAAACATTTTCATTTGGAATCATCTTGTATTTGGACATTTATGTGGGCATAAGGAGGTTGCCTCCTGAAAGAGGCTTATTATCTGAATTTCTCTCTTTTCAAGGCGTTGAGTACTTATTCTGAGTTGTTTCTATTCTATATTGATATTTGGTTCTTAACACTGCTTCTCACGATGATTTTGAAAGCTCTTTAGGAAAACCATTAAGTGTCTTTTATTTTCCTTCCCTTTATATAAGACATGAAATATTTTGGAGTTTTTTGGATTCTTTTTTAGATGCAAATAAAACAAATGAAAATAAAAATAAACTTGACAAAGGAAAAATATGCAACCTATGTAAAACCAAGGAATGAGGTGCAATTGATTAGAAGAAAAAAAAATGTGGTACCCAAAAAATGAATATTTAAGGGTGTGTTGAGTGATCAATAGAATGCCCCAAAAAATTTCATGAGATTGATGGATGAAATCTTGTGGCCCTTCACCAATTTCTCTGTGGTTGCATATCTGGATGACATCCTCATCTTAAACAAGAGTTGGGAAGAACACTTGCAACACATTCAACAGGTCCTCCACACTCTACGACAACACAAGCTATATGTTGACTTAGATAAATGCTCCTTCAGCATGAACAGGGTCCAATACCTCGGATACATTATAGATGAGAATGGGGTGCATGTTGATCTAGACAAGATCCAAGTCATTCGTGACTGGCCATCCCCAACAACACTCACCAAGCTTCGTATCCTTTTATGCCTTGCCAAATTCTATCGCAAATTTGTATTGGGGTTCTCCCATATCGCATGGCTCTCAACCAAGTGACCAAGGGTGGTTGCAAAGAAAAAATTGTATAAGGAAGTTCACAGCAGAAATCATTTGATGATATGAAACATCACCTATGCTTAGCCCTAGTGTTCGCCTTACCTGATCTGCAACAACCATTTGAGATTGAGATAAATGCTTCCAATTATGTTGTTGGTTCCATTCTCACTCAACGCGATCATCCGATGGCCTATCATAGTGAGACACTCTCATATGTCATTCGTGAGTACTCCACCTATGACAAAGAAATGTATTCAATCATATAATCATATCTCCAATGGAATCATTACATTCTAGAGAAGGAGGTAGTCATCAATACAAATCATAATCCTTTGCAGTTCATGCATACAAAAGGAAAATTGCAGAATGACCATCAACAAATGTGGTCCACATATTTGCGACAATTTCACCTCAACATTAAGTATAAGAAAGGGAGAACCAATCACATTGTTGACTAACTCATTCGACCTCCAATTGCATCACTAACTAGAGTTCTCGACTCTTGCGGGCATGAGACCTTTGGGTGGTCCCAACTCTATGATAACGGTCCTAACTTCACTGCAACCTACCATATTTTGGGAACAATAACGGTCATTGCCGAATTTCATATTCAGGATGGAATGTTATTCCATCTGGGCCATATTAGTGTTCATTCAATCAAGAGTGAAAAGTTAATTTGGGAATCCCACTACAGCCATATATGAGGAAACTTTAGCGTGGATAAGATAGTGGTAATACTATAGAAGTGTTTCTATTGGTAGAAGCTTCAACATGATGTTAGTAAGTATATCAAATATTGCATTTCCTACTCCATTTCCAATATATCCATTTAAAAACAAGTACTATAAAGCCCTCTTCCTACTCTCAAAAATCCATAGGATTCCATATTGATGGAATACATGTCATGCCTTCCCTCAACCAAGCATGGAAATGACTATGTATTTATGGTTGTTGATTGATTCTCTAAGACTGCCATTTTGACCACCTGCAAGAAGAGTATCACAATCAAGGTCATTGCCAATCTCTTATGCAAGTGTGTATGGGTACACTTTAGGCTACCACATAACATCATATCATATTGGGACAAAAAAATATTGATCATAGTCTATTCAAGCTTATGGTCATTGTTGGACACCAAGCTCACCATATCCGTGACTATCTTCCACCCTCAAATTGATGGATAGGCAGAGGTCATCAATAGGTTGATCATGCATATCTTTCACATGTACAACTCCAAGCATCCACACACATGGGATGAGATCCTTCCTTATGTCCAACACAACTACAACAAATTCCTCCATAGCTCGACCAACCATGACCCTTTTTAGGTGGGCCTAGGTTTTCATCCATTGGGCCCTATTGATGTAGCACGGCCCCTTGAATCCACACAGAAAGAATCTTCCCATGCCTAATATGGGGTCGAAAAATCCACCAAATTAATTGTATGTATTTGGCACATCCACCAATAGGTCCATGATATTTTGTAGAAATCCAATGCTAAGTACACGCAGCCCCATGACCAACACCTAGTTCCCCACAAGTTTCAGCTAGGAGACAAGGTTTGGTTACATTTTCAAAAAGAGTGCCTTGCAGGATCCCATTGGACATTGTGTCCACTTTGCTATGGCACTTAAACCATCACCAAGGCTATGAGAGACAATAATTTTGAGTTGAGTATTCCCCCCTTCCTTTTCTTGCACCCAATATTCAATGTGGACCTCCTTCAGCCATATTTTACACCACTAGCCGACACATTTGAAGTGGTAGAGAAGCTAACATCTAATGAACTCAACCCTGACTACATGGAATAGGAAACTATTTATTAGATCATGGATACATAGGTTAATGGAACCCACCAATATAATATCCAACTCTATCGGGTTGTCAAATCAAGGCAGCTACTACACCAAGGCAAGTGGCTCACCAAGCATCATGTTCAATAGAATTTTCCCCATTTGATTGGGTCACTAAATGTAATGAATACCATTGCTTCCTAAGGGGGGAGGGTTGATCCAGGTCGACATCGGTGGTCACGCACCTGTTCCACTCTCTCAAATATAGTTTCCATATTAGTAGTTTCTCTATGGTTTTTCAGGTCCTAAACTTTTGGGGTCGTTTTGAGGCCCAAAACGACACTTTTTGGCTCAAAATATGTCAAGCCAAATAGAGTGTGTACTCCTCGGCTAGAAATTTCTGACAAGGTACTGAGCACCTCAAAGGAGATCATATGAAAAATTTGTGCCCTTGAGAAGTTGATGTATCAACTACCCCCATCGAGGCCCACAAACAATTTGGTGTTTCATCTCTTGGGTTATGGTTTTGGATGTTTAGGGTTTTCTCATTTATGATTTATTTTAAAAAGGAATTTTGAGCCTCACTGTAATCATCTTCTTGTGAATGCACATAGTCATCACATCTCTTCTTAGAAATACGATACCACCATTCTAGAAAGTTCATTTCACTCTATATTTTCTTTTACAGACTCTACATATTTCATTGTTTAATATAAATTGAGTATTATAGTATCTCTGTGTTTATGTCTTATTTATGTGTTTCATTTCTTTCCCTCGTAAATTTGGATCACATATGACATAAGTCATTGGGGATCCTAAGGAGGAACAAAATTTTCCAATGGGGAAGCGGGAATAAGGAGGAAGAGGGGTAAAAATAGATAAAATATACACAAAGCACACAAATGCAAAGATCATGTGCAGACGCACAAAGACTGGACACACACCTAGATATCCAATTCACACACACACACACACACACACACACACACACACATGTGAGTGGTAGACTCACAAACATATGGTAAGGTGCTTGAGAAGACTTTTCTCAGGCATACAGAAATGAGAAACAAAAGTCTGGGAAGTTTTCTTGAAGAAAGTAGAAATATTTCCCAAGGATTGAATGGTCACCCTAGAATAGAGAAGACCCGTATCCAAACTGCAGCAATAGAGGACCGCAACTTGGTGCTTATTAGAAATAAACTGGCATTGAGAAGGGGAGGTCACTGAGGGACTATGTAGCAGAGAAGGGACTCCCTTGTGAAGATGAAATATAGTTGGGAAGGTGCCTGATAAACTCGTAGAGGTAATAATCTCAGTGGAAAGAGGGGGAAATTCTATTGTTGCTAGTGGAGTGAAGGAGAGTAACCTCCCTGAACCATTCCTTGACTTGACATTCAACTGAGAGAGTCCCCTAGTGTTATCATGGCCTGGAACATGGGTGGCATGTTATAGAAAGGAAAAGTGCATCATAGCCTATGGTTGGGTGGAAAGGCATTTCCCCTCAGTCAGTTGGTTGGTTGTAAAACATCATTGAACAGATAAGTATTTGTACATTGTAATGTCTCTTGAATGTTTATTAATGATATTAAATTGTGTTATGTCCATGTTGATGATTGAGTGTAATGAATGATAAATATTGATTTAAATAGAGTGATATAATCTCCTTAAATCACTAAATGAAGTAATTGTGATAACTATATGCAGAAGGCCAGCATTAGCTAGGAGAATATATCAATTGTTTGTATGAGATCCTAGCTTCAAGAGAAATTATGTAGGATGGTGAGACCTTCAGCAAGACTCATAATGCGAGGTCACAACTGATTTTCAATGGGATATTTCCAAATAGAATGTGAGTCATTGATATATTGGAGGTTAGGCCAATGAGATCTGGGCCATAAATGCCCTGAATTTTACACCAATAATTCTATGGGAAATTTGGATATTGGGAAGGTTTGGAGAAATGGAATGGGAGGAGTTTTCGATGGGAAATGTTCGACGTTGAGAACCCAAGGACTAGGTGAACTGTGTATTTTTTGGTGTGTAAGTCAATGGATCATGAGTCGTTGGATCTGGAATGATCTATTCTGAGGGAGGGCTTAGACAAAGATTGGTGTCAGTTAAATACCACCTAGTTTTGATATCCTAGTAATATTTGATTATTGGATGTGGGGATCTGAGGACTGTCGGATCCGTTAGATAATTCTCATAAGGAAGAGTCGATTGAGAAGTCTTGTGATCATGGGGAGTGGACACTTTTTTTATGGTGCAATTTATGAGTGAATAAGAGTCATGGATCTGAGGGTATGACAACTTGATGTGATCACAATCATGGATTCGTTGTATACCCCACCTTCCATTGTGTTTAATGGAGGATGAGTAAGGCATTATCCATCACATAGCTCGAGGTGTCAATTAGATCGGGACCATTGATTTTGTTTCTTGAAGATTGTTATATATGTCGGGAATAGAACTGCCGAAGAAGTTTGATCATGATGGAAATGTGGGTGGTGTAACCTGCTTTCATGATGGATAATAAGTTGTGATTCAACATTGATCATCAATGTGGTTGTGTTGGGTGAATCAGAGTCGTCTGATCGGGGAAATGTTTCCCTGATCTATGCATCAACATTTTTCCATGGAATTGTTGAGTGATGTGTGGTGTCCAATATGTGAATTTTTCATGGGATCACACTGAGAAGAAGTCCCCATGTACACGCATAGGGAATAGGTCATGTAAGGAAGTAAAACCTAAGATATGAGGATTAGTGGAAGTGGAAATTGGACATCCCACCAGCCTAAGAGAGTTTAAGGGGGTCGGTTTTGTTACAGTATTAATTATCCTACAATAATTGGAGAGAAAGGCATACCTTATAAAAAAAGGTTGTCCTTGCACATCCTTGATTGGTGTAGTTTCAAAGATCTTGCTCCATCTCCTTCAACCTACTACCCACACACAAATAGACAAAAAAAACCTATGTCAAACCTTTTCAAGCATTAAGGACACCAATTCCAAACTAGATATAGCCTAATCTACTCAAGGAAATATTAGATGTATCTCAATAAAATATTAAGCAATGAATACACAAGCATGAGAAGGGGAAAGCAATATTGATCTATATATTAATCAATTAGAGAAATACATCAATCACATAACCATATCTTGAGTCATGAAAGAGATGCTCCTAGTGCCAGGTTCCCAATTATCCTCCTTAGTCACTTGAGTTTCCCTCTTTATTTCTCCAGCATAACCACTCTCAAACTCTACCTCCTCGTATCTTCTTGAATTGGCCTCTTCTTATAGAAATTTAGAACATATTGGAGATAGGCTTAATGACATGTGATTATTTTGAATTAGGTGGATACAATTCATGGATAGGCTTTATGGCATGTGAACTAAGCAATTACAATTCATATATAGGCTTGATGGCATGTGAACTAATAAATTACAAGTCATGTACAAGTTTCATGCTTAATTATGAGCTTTTTCCAACCTATTATGAACTTTTTCTCTATTATGAGTTTTTTCATCAAGTTCCATGCTCAATTATGGGATTTTTCCATATCACTACGAAATTTCTTTTCAATTATGAGTTTCTTATCAATTATGAAATAATTATTATTTCATAATTATGAAAAAATAATTATTCCTTGTGAAGTAATTATGATATTTTTACTCAATTATGTAATTCTAGCCTCATAACATCTAATAATATTCTTCCAAAACCTATGGTGGAAAACACAAGTATAACAACTGGGGTCAAACAAGGTTTCCCCTTGTCCCCCACATTGTTTGGGATCTACAATGATGAGATGGAGTCTTTATTGCATGAGCACATCCAGGTTAGAGATAGGTGCCTTCTCCACCAAGTCTTGATTTCTATCATGTTATTTTCGGATGATGTGATCCTTCTAGCTTCATCTCCTAAAGGGTTGCATAGACAACTAGATTCCTTGGACCTCTTTTGTGACCTTCATCAATTGATGGTGAACCTAGGTAAAACCGAGGTCAAGATCTTCAATGGGTCGAAGAGTATCCTCTTTGATGACCATTTCATTTTTAGAGGAGAGGAGATTGAGATTACCATCACTTATAATTATTTTGGGGTATTATTGGCAGGACCTCGCTTTAGTTTGTGGCATGAACTTCAATTCCAAGTAAATAATGGATTTAGGTTCTTGGCTACTCTGAGAGGTAGTGTTTCTGGAACCATTTTAAGGACATATTGTCCAATATGTCACTCATGGAAACTCTTTTTCGACCCACATTTATATACGGTTTCAAGGTCTGGGGACCTGGTTTTCTATATTTTGATTGGACTCTAATAGAGAGATTACATATCACTCTCCTTCGTTGCATCCTTATATGCAAGCATATAGTTCCTCATCCCATTGTCCTCACATAGTTTGATACTCTCCCTTTCTGGTTTGAGACAATGTTTGGTCTCATATCACTCTTGTACCACATTCAAAGATTTGTCCATACAGTGAAGGGTCAGGATCGATATCCATACCTATCTTACTACTCATCAAATTCCATTGCATCATCTATATCTTCTATTTGATCTCATTGTTGGTACATTGGGGTCTCATATCTCCTTGCATCTGTGGGTATTATGGTGGATTGACTCCCTCCATTTAGATATTCCCTGGATGCACCTGGCTACCTCTTAGCTACCAAACTAGAGATGAACATAATCATTCCAGAGGAAATTCAAGGAAGTTTGTGTAGGTCACTTGGATAAAACCTTAGGGTGGGTTACATTGGAAGTTGTCCTTCTATGTTGATCACTTCAAGGTTATGAGGGATGGACTCATCATTCGATCCCATTACACACTACGTCATTGGGTGCACTCTCTTCACATCCCCTTTGTCTAGTTCATATTTGGTTCTCACAGACTGTGGATTGATACTGACCATTAATTTGACCATTTAGAAATGACTTTCCAGTTATGCCATCTCATAGAGATTGAGAATGAGGAGCACTCATATTTCACTACCCATTTCACTACAATATTCAAGGATGGTTCCACTATATTTTCAGGGAGATACAAATGTTTGGGAGATTCTTTGGGTACCCCAACCATCAATTTCTAGCCTTATACATACAGAAGGCCCTTTGTCTCCTCTCTTCCATCCCCCAACCATATCCACATCTCGGACCAATGACCACCCAGTGGATCACTTCCTTTTTTATGATGATCCCTACTAGGGGAACCGAGTGACAATTAGATAGAGATGATCCCATATCAATGAGGACATGGGAATCTCTACCTTCGTGAGACCCCAATGGACTCACCAGACTTGAACTCAATTAGAAAACAAACTATTCGCTAAATGATATCTTCTAGAACACAACGAAATGGTCTTTCTTCTAGACAACAACACGATACGCATTCCAACACCTCTCCCATTTATTTTTATAGATAGACATATATTTTTAGTTTTCTTCATTCGGCCTCAAATGTTAGGAGAGATGGCTCCAATGGACCAAGATATTCTCATACCACTGGCACCATATATTTTAGATCTACTCACCTTGTACATCTCTCTCTCTCTTGGAATGCCTCTCCATTTTTGGATTCATGTTTCTAGGATCTAGATTAGATTTATATTCTATTTCTACTTCTTGCTTATTCCTTTTATAGGATCCAATTTAGTGTTCTCGCATTGTATAGACATTGATGTACCTAACAGTCCCATTGACCTACTTTAGTGGTCATTTTTTGGGCATTAACACATTTATCGTATCTTATCTTATCTTATCTAAATCATTTTTACTATTGTTAATATTTTATGGCAATAAATCCCATTTATGTTTATCCCATGCCATTGAGTGTCTATTTTTCCATGAACTTAATATATAACGATCTTAGAATAATTTTTATCTCGGTCCTAGTAGTTTTTATGAGGATAAAACAATGAGGCTAAATATTAATCCCTAAATTTGTCCTTGACTGCTAAGAGAAAACTAGGGTACTTCAGTTATTACAATAGTTTATGATTGTAGGTCTATTTTGGGTTTTAGATTGGTTTATGGATCAAGAAGTGGATCAATTAGGAAACATAAGATTATGGTTACAAAGTCAGGTTTCCACCACATTCACTTAGTCAATGACATTCAATCTGATCAGCTAGATAAGGATATTAAAATAGAAGAAAAAGAAATGGAAAGATTACAATATGTTCACTTAGATAGAATAGTCTTGATCCCATATATCATTTAGAAACAAGAAATAAATACTTAAATACAAATCATGTAACAAGTGAGCAAACAACAAAATATTTACTAGCATTCAACATGAACATGATAAATCAAACTCTTCACAAAAATATTCAAATTCATTCAAACAAGATAGAATAAATTTAACACAAGAATGAGACAGTCTAACCATCAGAATGATTTTTCGATTTAGTGCAAAGTGTAGTAGATTCCAAGTATTACAATTCAGGTCAATATGTCATGTAGCACCACCAAACTCGAACCCCTACCTCTTACTATGAACTTGCTTTTATACAAAAAGAAGAGGTTCCACTTTTGGATCTAGATCCCAAAACATAGTGGCCCATCAATTACATCCCTTGACTTTAGACATTACATTCGAATTAACTCACATCAGGTCAAAACAAAAATAATGATTTTTAGGAGGAAAATCCTCTAGTAAGATAAAATCCCTAAAAATGCTCTTGAGAAAACTAATAAGCTTATTCTTAGCATTTTTTTTGTGTAAACAAATTCAAAAAGGAACTAATCTCTAATTCCAAGTTGGATTTATATTTTATTATCCATGTGGTCAAATCTACCTACAAAATCTTCAATTGCCCTGCATTCGCTCCTCATCCTACAAAATCATTATTGTGATGCAGCCTTAGTGATTTTCTTTAAGAATTCGTAGACTTTCCTTTTCTTTTTGTGTCATCTTCTAGAATTTATTTTGTAATATGGAATTCTCTATTACAAGCCTTTGATTTTTCTGCCTTAGGTCTGCAATAATGGCCTCATAATATTTAGGTGTTGACACATCTTTTCTCCCAATCACAGGTTCTTCTTGATTTTATTGTAGTGCGGGTTCTTCTTGATTTTATTCTAGTACAGGTATGTTAAATTCAATACTTAGTTTTTGATTTCTATGTTTCCTTTCCTTCTTATGTACCTTTACATATTTCTCCTCAACAATGTCTTTTCTTACAGACTCAAGTATACTAGGTGCTCCTTCTTCCATGTAAAACTCTTTCATCTCTAGTATATCCCTGAGTGTATGGATTGCCATCCTTTCTTTCTTGGTGATTTTAGGGGTCTCGTCATCTGAGTGAGAGTATTTTATTTTTGGCACTGGTTGTTGTTTTTTCCCCTTTCTGATCTTTTTATGAATTTTCTCTATAATATCATCATCTAAAATGATCAGATTATCTTTCTTCAAAGAGGGTTTAAGCAAAGCCTTTGAATTAAGTCTCAACTTGTTTATATCTCTTGTTTTAGGCATGTGGATATAGTTTACAGGTTCTTTACCTTTGCTCCTTTTGCTCTGTCTCACTTGTGGGGAATTGTTAACAGGTACATCATGGATCTCTACTTCTGGTTCAAGTTTCACCTCGTGTAATTGCTTTGTCCTTTTCCTGGCGATTATTCTTGTATAAACCATGTTATAACCCATAAAGTCATGTTTTGAAACAAAATATCCAGACCTTTGTTTGACTGCTCCCTCCTGTTGTAGCATCTTTTTTCTCTTGTTGGATGTAGTTTGTCTAGCTACAGGATAAATTCTTGCAATTTTACAGTACTCTTCGAGGTATCATCCTTCTTTGTTGAAACCCTAGGTTTCTGGTCAGAGATTTTTTTTTTATATATTTGAACCTTGTTTATCCAACCCCAAGAAGGTGAACAACTATCTCCAGGACACTCGAAATTCACTCAATTTATAAATAACCATTATTTTAATCAATCCTTGATGAAATAAAATTTTATCAGCAGTTCTTGAATTGTTTTCTACTTTCTTTTCCATTTTGTTCAAACTTTTTAACAAGTAAAACGGTAAATTCATTTGCATATCACCATTCAAATGCATGTGATAACAATGAATAGTATAAAAAATACCTTCACAATTTAAGTACCTCTGGACTATTGACAAAATGTGCTGCCATTCTTCCTTTAACCACCTTTTCAGGATCCCTTGAATCCGATATGGATCGTGATGTTTTGATATCAAAAATTGATTGCACAGGTTTGCAAATAATTTACTTTTCTTCCCCCATATTTCACTGTATATAGACAAGTGACATGTTTCTCCTATTGAATTCTCTGTAACATGAATTAATACATTCCCCACTTGAGTTTGAAACCCATCAAATTTTTTTGCAAATAGCATCAAAATTTCCCCATGATGCCCTTGGAAAGTGCAATAGAACTCGAACTAGCCTCCATCAATGAATTTCTGCATAATCTTGGGGTAAGATTCCAACAATTAGATCCCTACTGGTTCCAAATGGATAACCTAACCACCTTTTTTGGGTGCCATCACGATGACTGCAATCTTTGTCAACCTACAAATGTTATGGCTTCAACTTCAATCGAGTTTCTGGAGATTCATGCACAGAAAACCAACGTAGAAGGTTTCCTTCATTCCAAATAACGTTAGTCCATGATTTATTTATGGATATATTTAACTCATAACCTTGATTACTTGATATTGTGACTTGATAGATGAATCAAATCAATAGGTACATATGGGTGTTTATTACAATGTGCCCTGAGGGTTAATGTTAAGAACCAAATATCAATATAGCATAGAAAAACCTCATAAAAAGTACTCAACGCCATGAAAAAGAGATAATTTCATATAATAAGCCTCTTCGAGGGGGCAACCTCCTTTTACCCCACTTAAATGTTCAAGTACAAGATGATTCAAAATGAAAATGTCTCCTTGGTATATATAGGATACTAGGAGGTATAATTACAACTA
>ML779895.1:360802-373151 GCA_009831015.1 Picea engelmannii | reverse complement strand
ACCTCCTTTTACCCCACTTAAATGTTCAAGTACAAGATGATTCAAAATGAAAATGTCTCCTTGGTATATATAGGAGACTAGGAGGTATAATTACAACTAATGGTCTAAAGCCGACATAAATAAAATAACATTACTAATATAATGTGTCCCAATTAAGGGGTAATGAGCCAATAATAGGGCTTAACAATTTAATTAAATGCCACCAAATTTGCATGAATTTGTAACAACTAACATGATCTTCAAAATCAAAACACGCTCAAAACAATGATTCCTTTGGGTTCTACAAGAATGGCAGCATTCTTGTAGAGAATTTTCCCACTTTTTAAACTTTGGAAAAAGACATGTTTTAAATTAAAATTTGACTAAAATTCTGATATGACATACCCAAATCATGCAAATATTCAATCCAATCTTACAATAAGCAAATGAAAATAAACCTAAGAAAAGAAATCACACCCTAGATGATCAACAAAAGGAAATTTATAAGAAACTTAAGAAAAATGGGCTTATCAGGGAATATGTTTTTGAAAAGAAGACAGGAACAAGTTTTGATAGAATATGCTAAAAATCAAGCGCAAAAGGTGGTAGTATGTCTAGGGACTAACATTGGCTCCTTCTGGGGGTAATTATTTATGATAAAACATTAAGAACCATGCATACCAATGCCTTCCTTTCCCATTTCATCAGTGTTAATAACCAACTTGTTCTATCTTTTACTGCTCAGATCCATGTTTTATTTCAGATCATTTATCATGCATTCTGAAATATCAAATCAAAAGAATGAAACTGTAGACTAGTGTCTCCATTGAGCTTATGGAGTCTTTATTTGATCTACTCAAACACACCAAAATAAAACAATATGTATAGGTGAATCAACCCTGGCTCTTCATGTAAAATAATGTTTCAGAAAACCTCCATTTACTGGACCTCCAAATATCTCACTATCATCCAAGTTTTGTAATACAAAGGTGTTGTTGTTCAAAATTTTGGCTATTTTAAATGGACCAAACCACAAATTTTTGAACTTACCATGTTTTTACTTCTCTTCCCTCCTGGCATCCCATCTCAGAACAAGGTCCAATGTTTTAAAGTTGTCCTTTTTAATCTTTTTATCAAATGTTTCCTTGAACTTTCTCTTATAAGATTCATGTTTCTCATTTAGCATTTCTCTTCTCTATTGGACTTCAATTATTATAAAACTCCTTCTTTGAATATCATTTGGTTCTTCCAACTCTTCTTGTAGGAATTTAAGTATAGTTAAACCAAATTGGGTTGGAAATATTCCATGTGTCCCGTAGTCTAATTGGAAAGGAGAGGTTGCAATTGAATTTTTAGTGTTGATCCTATCATCCCATAAAACAAACTTCAACATGGAATCCCATGATCTTTTGTTTTCTGTCAATAGCTTCTTAATGATTTTGAGAAGAATTGTGTTTGAGGATTCCGCTAATCCAATACCCAGTGGGTAATATGGGGTAGAATGGGCCAGCTTAATGTTATATTTTCTACGAAATTCAACCATAGAAGCAAACTTGAACACCTAAGAATTATCTATAATTAATTTCCTAGGGCACCCAAACCTCGAGAAAATATTTCCTTCTAAAAATATTATGATGAACTTATATGTTTCATTCCTTGTAAGGATAGCATCAATCCATTTCATAAAATAATCAATAGTTTTAAGTATCTATTTATGTTTCTTGGAAGAAGGTGGATGAATTTCTCCAATGAAATCGAGGCCCCACTGTTGAAAAGGACCGATTGCAATTATAAGTTTCAAAGGCAGAGAAAGTAATATCCTATCCTCAAGATTTTGAAAGATGTGGATTTCCAATGGTGATGTCCTACGCAAACTCCTTTGTGTAAATTAACTAGAAAGTACTTTGCTTCTTCCTCATTAACACATATCAATAAAAATCCATTAGGGTCTCTCCAAAATAGGACCTAATTAATTATGCAATATTTCATATCTTTGAGTTTCAAGGATCTAACCTTCAACTTATCAAAATCAGGAGGAGGTTGAATGTTTTGCAAAAAGTGAACAATATCTTTATACCAGGATGAAGAAAGATATATGTCCATTACATGTAATCTCCTTCCTTCATCTTTTGAAACTAAACCATCTAATTGACTAAAAATGTGATGCATCCCAAGAGCTTTACAATTTGATTCAACAAGCAACTTTGCAAGACCTTGTCCTTTCATCAGCTTTGTAGGTTTTATGACCAAATCATATTCCAAGAGTTTGGTTATCCATATTCCCCTTTTTCCTTCACTATCTAGTTGTACAAGTATCTCTTTAAAAACACTTCTAGGGACATAAGCAATTATATTAGAATGCAAAAAATAAACCATGAAGGATTTCAATTCCTTAACTAAGGCATAAACATGTTTTTCCATTATGGCATACTTTAGTTTTTCATCTCTAAGAGTTTTGTTGAAGAAATAAACAGGTTTCTCATACCCTTCGTCATTCCTTTGCAACATAACAACATCAATGGTATCTTCAGATGCAAATGAAATAAACCAGAAATTCGTTAGAGTAATCTGGACTAATAAGGACTGGAGCTTCAATTAGAGCTTGTTTTATATTTTCAAAGAAAGATTTTTCTTCTAGTTTCCACTCAATTTCTGCATCTTTTTTCATCATATTGGTAAGGAGCTTGACGATTTCAACAAAATTGGGTATGAACCTCCTTAAAAAATTAATTCTACCTATGAAGGAATGTATAGCCTTTTTGTTTCTTGGAATGTCAATCTTTTTAATGGCCTCCACCCTCTCAGGATCTATTTTGATTCCTCCTGCAAACACAATATGGCATAGGAGCTTGCCTTCATGCATGAAAAAGTGATGTTTATTTGGGTTTAAATATATTCCATACCTTCTATACTTTTTAAATGCCTGTTTCAGGTAATGTAAGTGTTCATCATCAAATTTTGAGAAAACAGTAATGTCATCTAGATAAATAACCATGAATTTGTCTTTTTCTCCCACAAACACAATGTCCATGTCCCTCTGAAAAGTGGCCCCTGTGTTCATCAAACAAAAGGGAATGTTTTCATACATGAAAGTACCTGAAGGAGTAGTGAAAGTAGTCTTCTTCTTATTTTCTTCACAAACTGATATCTAATTATATCCAAAGTATCCATCCAGCATGGAAATTCTTTGAGTACCGAGTACTTTTTGCAGAATATGATCCATCTTGGGTAATGGATAATTTTCCTTCAATGAACAGTTATTCAGATTTCTAAAATCCACACACGACCTTATTTCACCATTCTTTTTTCTAAAAGGTACAATATTGGCCACCAACTCTGAGTATCTTAGAGGTACTATAATCTTTGCATCAAACAATTTTTTCACTTCTTTTTCAATAATGGGTAGCAAAATAAAGTTAAATTGTCACATTTTCTGTCTAAAAGGTTTAGAGCCTATTTTCAGAGGAACTTTATGCTCGATAATTTACGTGTCAAAAATATTAAGGTCTTCATATGACAAAGCAAAAATATCAACAAATTACTTCATAAGATTTACATCCTTGTTCTTTTTCTATTCTAGCAATGCTTTGGAGAGTTTTATAATCTTTGGATTTGTATCAGTCCCATTATTATAGTCAACAACATCCTTTTATTGGATTTGAATTGAATATTTCTTGGAGACATCATTACTGTCAAAGAGTCTTTCAAGTGGTACCAAACTCTTTGGAATGTGATTTGTCTTCAATTGTGCAATCTTGTGTCCTGCAATTTTATCCTGAAGGGGGACATCAAATTGAATGTATGCATCATCATCCTCATTTTCTTGATCAATAGAGATTGCAGAAAAATCATCGACAATATCTAAAAACCTTTTCAATTCCTAGTCATCATTGAAAACTTGCCAATATTTGATGTTATCTGGGATTTAAGATATATGCCTTACTTCAATTTCATATCTCAGATTCGAAAATATAGGAGTCTTGAAATTACTAGATTCCAAGGATAAAGAATTTGCTTGTTGGTTTAGACTTCTCTGGACAAAAGTTATGTCAAAAGATAAAATAAATTTTCAACAAAGTCCCATACCTCATTTATGTATTTCCTCAATCTTTGTTGCTTTTTTTGATACATATTCGATTTGGTGAATAATTAATTATGAATCTCCAAAAACAATTATTTTATCAATTCCAATATTTTTTGCAACTCTTAATCCCAACTATAAAGCCTCATATTTTGAAATATTTTTGGTGGCCTCGAATTCTAATTTATATGATAGAGGTGTGAATTCCTTGGGAGGAGAAATGAACACAACCCCAACATCAGATCCTTCTTTTGAACAAGAACCATCAAAGAACATCTTCCAAACTACATGTTCCACACCCTTTACTTTCTTATCCATGGATCTTATTTCTACTAGTTCAAAAGCATCATCACTGATATGAAATATGGATGATCCAATTTCGTCTTCAACTACATAAATGGGGTGATTTCCTATATTTTCATGATCACTTACAAGATAGGCTAGTCTGACTTCCCTGTATAAAATTCAGTGTTCTCCAAATATAGGTATAGAAGCATATGTTAGGTCCATTTGTAAGGATCCTCCTACATTATTATCCCAAGATCTAGATAGCAGCATGTCAAATTTCGGTGGTATATCAGCCACTACCACATCCATAACAACACTCTTCATATACATCTGGGATAATGCAACAACCAGATCTTTGATAACTCCTAGACATTTGACTTTTTTAGAATCAAAGGAATATAGGTCTTGGTAGGTTTTTTTAATGTCAATACCTAATCCATCCATGAATACCTTAGGCATAACATTATCTGAGGCTCCAGAGTCCATAAGGAAATTGTGCATAATTTTCTTATGAATGTTTAGGGATATGTAAAATGGAGGTGAAGCATCAGATATATCTTCAATATGAGGTCCCACAGTGATGGCAGTATTTTCATATTCCAATTTTGTTGTGTCTGAAGAAATGATATGAGTAGGAAGCTGCAAGACTTTCAAGGTTGATTTTTTTAAATACTAATACTTCATCAATTCCACCAAAGGTACAGGAATTTTAATCTTATTAATTTCATGTTCCAAATTAAAAGGAACAGGCTATTTTTTTGTTTCCTTTACCTCTGGAGCAAACACCTTGATGGGTTGATGATTTTGATCTGATTTTTTCCTTGTATATTTGGTTGGACCCTATTTGACTGAAACATTAGTCTTTATATTATGAACTGGTGTATTTTCTTTTGGTCCACCTGATCTAGGCCTTAGATCATATTTATTTTGAGACCAATTCTGAAAAATTCCCTCTTCTTCACCATTGTCAAAATGATTTGACATCGAATAATATTCATAATTCTATTGAGTTAAATGGATAGAAGGAAGTTCAGTATCAGTTAAAAGGATTGTAGACTTTTCTTCAATATCACCACTTTCCTTTGTCTCTTTAACTGCATTGTTCTAAAAAGGTGGTAAGATCCTTTGATCATATTGATTCCTTCTCTCTCTATGAGTAGATTGAGGATCATTTTGTGGTTTTCTAAATTGATTGGGGTTTATATTCCCACGTTCTTGAATATGTCTATTTGGTTTCTTAACTGCCAAATTCAGTCTAGCCATTTCAAATGTCAAGGTCTTCAACATTTTGGCCATTTCTTCAATCTCAGGATCAGATGTTGTTGGATGAGAAGAAGATGGGACATATTCTTTCTGTTTCCTTTTATCTCTGTCATATTTTGACTTCAATCTATCTACTGCTAAAATATTAGATTCCACCTCAATAGTTGCCTCCTGCATCAAGCTTAAAGTGGCATATCTCCTTTATCTCAAAAAGAGAGAAAATATATCATTAAAGGCATTGGATAAAGTAATATTAGCAGACGTCTCAGTGGGTTTAATCTCATCAGGAATTTTCCTATACATTTTTTTAAACTGTTTAGTAAAATCTGACACAGATTCACCATTCTTTCTTTTTAAGGCCTCAAATTCAGTAATATAGTACATATAATCTTTTTATCTCCACATTGTTTCTGTTATCACTCCAGGAAACTCTCCTAGGCTGTAAGTCGGAGATGCCTGGTAACTTACTCTTTTTGGAAATATTTTCTTAATATTTGATGTGGTTTTTGGATCAAGATGAATATCTAGGGACTGGACTGTGTGTTCAAGACTGTCTAGAAATATAAAATCTCACAAGGCCTTCTAATAATGCAGTCAGACAAGGTTTGATTAAATGGAGAAGGAAAATAGCTATTGAACCAGATTATACTCATATAAACAAGCACAATGGGTTTAATAACCAAGGAAATAACTTATGATTATCAACTAAATCAATCAACCAGTGAGATGACAGTCACAAGAAGATTAAATGAGCATCAATAAAGAACTTTCACTCATAAGATATCAGAGAACAGAGGAGAAAAATCTGACAACACAACTGAAGGAAGCTTGCAATTTTTTATATAATAAGAATAGGTCTTTAGATTACAGAAACAGCATGGTAGAACCCAAAATAGAACCCTTTAGTGCTCCAAATGTCTTTGGATTTATAGCCTCTTACAATTAGTTTCAGATCCTAAAACAATGGATCTGATATTCTAAAAATAGAAAGTCAAAACTAATTCACAAAAGATAAGGAGAGATCCTCAAGATGAGGTCAACCTCTATCTTTTGGTCTTCAAACATTGGTTGAAAGTTGATGAAGTGTAGCCTAGCCTTCCAAGGCTCTTTGATCTGTTCCTTTGAAAGTGGAATTCGAATTTGATGATGTGTGCCAAAAATCCCTATCATTTTTCCCTTGAAAATCATCAAATCTAGTCAAAAAATTCCTTTTGACCTTCATCTCCAAGAATGGCCTTCATATTTTGATTTGATAATTCATAATTAGCTTATTGAAAAAGAATTCAAACCATTCAAACCCAAAAATTCCTGATCTGGGCGAAAATTTGGCTATTCTGGCCATGACAGGATTTCCACAGCAAACTTACTCGAAAATCTGCTCCTGCGTTGTTGAAAGTCGCCACTTTCCACAGCTAATTGGTTATAATTCGGCCTTCTGTGCTGGTGAAAGCGCAGATGTTTTCAAAATCAAATTTCTCAGTCATGGAGAGTCCATTTTGCATGTTTAAATAGTCGATCGACATCTACAAATCCTGAAATTTCCAATGGTGCTTTCAGATCTGCATTTGGAGCTTAGGAAGCTAGTCAAATTTTCCCTACAAGATTAGGCATCTTTCCTTCAAAAATGCCGGTGCGTTTTTGAGTGCTAACATCTGGCTCCAACTGGGATGGATACCTCCCTGTGAGGTCTCCAAGAACCTAACAGACCTTGTGCCTTTAGTATTGGGCCATGGAGTCATTCATCCCTTTCGGTGGTTAATGAGCACACACACGGGCTCGCCTAAACCACCGAAAACAGAAACTTACCCAAAAATCAAAACTTGATGAATCTCGGACCTGTGCAAAAAGAATATCCCTCTGCTCTGTTCCGCACTTAATTTTCTTGGTGACTGACTGATTTATCCTATTCTATTTTCCTAACATGTGAAGCTACTCAGGCTTCACTTCTCATGTTGCTCATTATATGGTCAATGCGTGCAACCCCGTCTTGCACTCTATTACAGCAGTTTCCCATGTTCCTTCAGCTTAGAATAGTAGACATCCTTCAAGTGTAAATCTTCTTCCTGGAAAAGACCTGCAAGAAAAGTTACATATACAAAAGGAGGATAAAATGAATGGTAACAGATATTTATAAAGCCATAGAACCAGTAGCCAATGCCAACCCCCGATGCCAGTAAGCCACAGCCAAATGTAGATATGGTATTCAACCAAAACAATGCACAGATGTAGTTGTCTATATATATTCATCCCTGCCAAAGTTGATGCACCTTTTGCAGCTTTGTCAATTCCAGATATGTTATCAGCAAGAAATGGAGGAGCTTCGGGCAAAAAGTCAATGCCTGCCAAGTGTTGAACCCATTTAAATGGCCTTTGTGCTCTTTTCTCATCATATGCAAAGTTGAGACCTGAAGACAGTTTAGCTATCTGATGAGGAAGCTCAATCCCAGTGTTATCTGGAAACGAGTTTATAAGAAAATTGTTTTCACTGCCTCCTTGCATACCATCAACCCCAACACAAAAAACATGCAGCTTTAGCAAGTATTCAAATTTCAGAGTGACTAATTTGCTAGGATTTGTCCCACTAGTCAGTTCATCATCATAGACATGAACAATGACAGTAAGAGGGTGAACTTGATAATAACCGGTTGCATCCACATTTTCCTTGATCTGCACCTTTTTAGGCCTTTTCCTCTGTCTCTGGCAATCATCCTCTTATTGACATTATGCATAGCTTTATAGTATACTAATGTCTGTTGCTCGTATGTGAAAATTTTGTTTTCAATGTCATATAGATTATACAGCAAAATCATTGAGAGCATAGCACTAGTCAGTTGTTTTGAAATCAGCATATTACTGCTTCTATGCCTCACAAACTTTCAAACTCATAACATACCTCAAGGAACAAACATTGCCCTGGCTTAAGTAAGATGTGACATACTCAAGCAACAATATTGACATGGCCTTAAGGGAGATGCCACATTTATGTTAATAAGTCTATGAATATGTCATGTTGTTGAGGGCAGCAATAAAGTCACTGAAAAATGATTCTCTACATACCATTTGTTAGTGAGCTCCAGAGGACCAGTTAAAAGTGCTTCCTCTGTGATAGGTTGTGGGGCAAACTTTGGATAGATGAGATGCAAGAAGAACCCAGAAACAACAGCTTCTTCATTCCAGCAGCAGGGAATGCTAATTTATGGCGATTCTGTTCTTGGACACCATGATGACAAACATCATGTATCCTTCCTCGTATTCTCTGTCGACCATTCACACTATCTTGACCATTCCCATCCTCAGGGTTTGGCAAGAGGAAGTGAGACAATCCAAGCATCCAACCCATAACAGAAAATCAGTGGAAAAGAATAGTTATAAAAGTTGCTCGTGGCCTAAAGTGCTCAATGGCAAATGGAATACAGATATGAAACAAAAGCATGTCTGCTAGGATATCTGTAAATGGATCTGACATCGATGTATCTAAAGGGTATAGTGAAGGTGCCAAAAACATTGTGAGTTTTACTGGTAGGAATACCAACAAGACAATCAAGCTTCCATAATTCACAACAAACAGCAAGACCCTTCGTACATGTTTATGTATGACCCTATCACCCTCACTGTTCGATGAGCATATGTCTTCCTTCCTGGCACAAGCTTGATAAAAAATCTTCTCCCCCTGAAGATCTGGAGTTGTTTCTATTAGGATGGCTATCTCTAATTTCTGACCCATTGCACAATCAAAAACTGTTTTGTCTTGGCAGTCTCTAGAAATCCCAAACAGCTGCATGGACTCATTTTGACACTGCTCTTTCTTCACAACAAATCAAGCAATTTTTTGTTGCAGATGCATCTCTAAGATCAACTCTCTTTGATGAATCTCTCAGCATGTCAATTGCTTCTTTTGCCAAAACAGATCTTTTCTGATCTCATACTTAGGGATAAATGCCAAGACAAAGTTGTCCAATTTCCGAACATGTTCCAGAATGCGTTGCCTCATTGCTATCAACAGTTGATTCTGAAGCTGCTGGCCTCGGGCTATCTGGTCATACACGAGATCTGAATCCGTAAAAGGCCTGAATCCGAGGAACCCTCAGCTCCAAAGCTGCCAATAACCCATCCATAAGGGCTAGATGCTCGGCCACTGTTCCCTCTGCTAATGTAATTTCTGCATGTGATTGAGTATGTGTTGCTGCCAGATTGTTCTCCATTTTTTGATTTGTTTCGACAGTCTCCTCGGGTTGCACCTGAGACAGTCGAGACATCGTTGTGGTGGATCGGAGCGATGGAGTATGCTTTTCGCCTCTGTAAGGAAAATATGCAGCAGTTGCAGCCATACCACCAGTGTCTCACGGGCCGCTTCAGGCAGTTGATTCAGGACGGTGGTAATACATTGCACAAGATATTCCAATCGGATTTCACATTCTACCACTCCATCCATTATAGGGTGTGTATTATGGGTACAAGTGGAAGACACAGTTGAAAACAAACTCAACAACTACCAGCCAGAATTGCAATTCAAATATTGACGAAATCTCAACTCACAGAGAATATAGGTGACATCCCATCAATTAAGGCGGAGGTTAAGAAAAATCCGTGACTCAACTGACCTGTATGAAAGAATTTCGGATGTTTTCTCTGCTATCTGTCATCTGTTCATGCAAATTTAACTGCACGCGTCCTCCTCATCTGCAAATTTGATCAAATCCAGAGCATATATAACAATCCTCACAATCTTCGCGCGCCGAACGGCCAAAAGATGCGGAACCACGTCATCCCACCGTTTGTTGCCACTGGTCTGTTTGGCTTTCTCCTCTGGGAATTTACACTGCATATTCTACCTTTGACTTCCAGTGCGTGTTGTAGTCAGAGAAATAGACAGAGCCTTGGGTTGCCTCGAGATTACCTTTGGTGTTTGCAGAAAAGCTCATCATCCTGTCAGAAAATTGTTGATCATCCAAACGCCCGAGACTCAGATGCACAGGTGCAGATCTCAGGACCTACCACGTTGAATGGGCGAGCTGAATTACTTGAGCGTGCATATAGGAAGAATTCCATGTTATTCCAAGCACTAGGAAGCTTTAGCAGGGTTTCAAAACGCCATCTATCCAAAGCCTGTTCATCAGGGATCTTGTTGTCGCGTTGGTGATTGAAGAAGCTTGACAAAACATTATCGATGCCTTGGATATTTTGTTGGATGGTTTCTTTGACATGGAGTACCAAGATTGTGTCAATACATTCAAAACTTATTCAAAACTTGCTAAACTGAAAGATGAGATCGGTAGTAAGTATGGCACATCGCAATGAAGTTCACAGTGTAGATTTTCATCCTTCAGACTCATATCGTATTGCAAGTTGTGGCACGGACAACACTGCCAAGATCTGTCGGAAATAGGGAAGAGAGACCAGCAAGTTCAGGCCAAAAGGCAGAAGGAGAAGCTAAGGTGCAGAGAAAAGTAGAGGTTCGAAGGGTACATAACTGTGTGGATATGATGGATGCTTTAAAGGTCCGAAATGAAAATCTATTATGCAGTAACACTGTTGTTGTCACTACACGGTGGGAGACCTTTGATTCTGGTGTGGGCAGTTTGAATACTCCTCCTTCCTTAACTTCTACAAAGATCACCCAAGACTGGGAGTCATTCGATTGAGGACATCTCATTTAGGTTTCTAGAAAAATATTTCTCTTTTGAAAAACACTCTACTATTCTTTAGAGACATACATTACAACCCTGAGGTGGAAAAGCTTGAAGGAATGGATAAATCTTCCCAAATCAGAAATTGATGATTAAGTGATTGCTAGGTTCTCTAAGGCACAAGCAGCCTTCTTTTTCTTATTTATGAGATCAAAACTAAAAAGATCTAACTGTTCGCATGGCAAGATTATTCCTCTACCTACCCCTACACTAACTAACTGTATTGCCTCTCATCAAGTGAAATCATGCTTCCAATGAAGCCATGTCAGATAATGATTTCCTGAAACTATTCTTGATCTTAATCCCAAACTAAAAAATGTCATACAGAAATGGAGTTGGAAAGGGAAGCAGAACCAACCTTCCTTTGACAAAAACAAGTTGACATCTGTTCTACTCAAAGAATCGAAATAATCAGCAAAAGATCAACGAAGTTGTAAAGAAAAACCTCTTCCTGTTGTTGGAGCTGAAAATCAAAAAATTTCTGTATATTTTCTTTGCCATGCAGGCTGGCACTTTCAGCTATCTGTATATCTGAACATGGTTGTAGACTGATTTCTGTACTAATCATGGATTGTTTGATATCTGTTGTAGATTCCAAATCAAGAATGATGGATATCAGTGGTAAAGGCAAGATCAGCTGCCTCTAAAGCTCTTGGGATATTGAATTCATATCAGTAATTTCTTTATCAAAATCTAAAGCATCCTCAATCCCATAGTCATAACTATAAGAGACATTTGAATTACTGACAAATGTGTCTGCAATATGATTATCACCAACATCCTCACAATCGGCAGGAATACTAACCGAATGTTGGGTGTGAAATGTAGATTCTTTACAACAATTATCAAGAATAAGATCAGCTGAATAAATCTTCTCGTAATATGAATTTAAAGCCACATGGAAATCCTTCAGAGAATGGATACTAACAGCAGGAAGGGATTGACACCATTCACGAGCATTTCCTTCTAAAGAAAATTTGAACAACTTGATCAAGACATCTTCGTGAACAAAACCATGTTCAAGCATGCATTGATGAAAATTGAATAAGTG
>ML779895.1:317591-360639 GCA_009831015.1 Picea engelmannii | reverse complement strand
GAGTCGCCAGATAGATGATTACAACCAAATGATGTCCAGGCTTTGTCTATCATCAAAGCTGGATCTATGTCGTCTCCCAGGGAAGCTGAGATTTG
This sequence comes from Picea engelmannii, assembly GCA_009831015.1. Classification (NCBI taxonomy): domain Eukaryota; kingdom Viridiplantae; phylum Streptophyta; class Pinopsida; order Pinales; family Pinaceae; genus Picea; species Picea engelmannii. Next base: position 360,544 of record ML779895.1, on the reverse strand, counting down.
ATCTCCTCTCCCCGGCAACGGCACCAATTTGTTATCACTCCAGGAAACTCTCCTAGGCTGTAAGTCGGAGATGCTTGGTAACTTACTCTTTTTGGAAATATTTTCTTAATATTTGATGTGGTTTTTGGATCAAGATGAATATCTAGGGACTGGACTGTGTGTTCAAGACTGTCTAGAAATATAAAATCTCACAAGGCCTTCTAATAATGCAGTCAGACAAGGTTTGATTAAATGGAGAAGGAAAACAGCTATTGAACCAGATTATACTCATATAAACAAGCATAATGGGTTTAATAACCAAGGAAATAACTTATGATAATATATGATCAATATCTTCTTTAGTATATGTAGGGAAAATATTTAGGGCTTCAGCTATGAAGAGCGTATCTTCATCTTCTTCTTTGATAAGTTCATAAAATACTTTACATTTTGCCACTATTAATTTATTTAAGCAAACTTTTGTAGGTAGTACTACTTATGAAGGTTGGATAGCAGGTTTTTCTTCAATCACGGGCATTATCTCTTCTTTAGGAACAACAATGGGTTTTTTGGAAGAAGAAATTGTTTCTTCAGAAGAAGGAGACTTACCTTCAGAAGATGAATACTGGCCTTCGGTATCTTTTGATTTCCTCAATAAATTTTCGGGATTCGATACTGTTGGAGTTAGATTAGGATCTAGGTTGTCTCTAGTCACTTTATTTCTTGAATATAAAGATGATACTGAGGATTTGGTAGGCTCATACTTCGGTCCCTTAACTTCTATTTTAGGATCTATGACTTATGTAATAGAGTCGCTAGGTGAAAAATACGTAGTCTACTTCAGTTTCTAACTCTTGTTCACCATCAAGAGCTAGTCATTCTCAATTTTGTTCTTCCCAGGGAAAGATATATTTGTTCCTCCGTCCCTGGAAATGATGCCAAAAGATGTTAATCCCTAAAGTTTTCCTTGACTACTAAGGGCAAGCTAGGTAAGCTCATTTATTGCAATGGTTTATTATTGTAGGTTTGTTTTTTGTTTTATATTGGTTTATGGATCAAGAAGTGGATCAATTAGGCAACATAAGATTCTAGTTACAAAGTCAGGTTTCCACCACATTCACTTAGTCAATTACATTCACTATGATCAGCTAGATAAGGATATTAAAACAAAAGAAAAATAATCTGCAAGATTACAATATGTTCACTTACATAGAAGACTCTTTATCCCAAATATCATTCAGAAACAAGAAATAAATACTTAAACACAAATCTTGTAACAAGTGAGCAAACGGAAAAATATCTATTGTCATTCAACATGAACAGGATAAATCAAATGCTTCGCAAAAATATTCAAATGCATTAAAGTAATATAGAATATATTTAACACAAGAATGAGATAGTCTAACCATAAAAATGTTTTTTCTATTGAGTGCAAAGTGTAGTAGATTCTAGGTAGTACAATTCAAGGCAATGTGACATGTAGCACCACCAAACTCGAACCCATACCTCTTAATATGAACTTGATTTTATACAAAAATAAGAGGTTCCACTTTTGGATCTAGATCCCAAAACATAGTGGCCCATTAATTACATCCCTTGACTTTATACATTACATTTGAATTACTTCACATCGGGTCAAAACAAAAATGATGATTTTTAGGAGGAAAATTCTCATAGTAAGATCAAATCCCTAAAAATGATCTTGTGAAAACTAATAAGATTATTCTTAGCATTTGTTTCTGTGAAGAAATTCAAAAAGGAACTAATCTCTAATTCTCAGCTGGATTTATCTTTTACTATCCATGTGGCCAAATCTACCTGGAAAATCTTCAACTTCCCTGCATTCTCTCATCATCCTGCAAAATCATTGTTTTGTCGCAGCCTTAGTAATTTTATTTAAGAATTTGTGGTATTTCTTTGCTTTATGTGTTATCTTCTGGAATTTAGTTTGTAATATGGAATTTTGTATCACAATCCTTTGATTTTGTTACCCCAGGTCTGCAATAATGGCCTCATAATCTTCAGGTGTCATCACATCTTTCTCCCAATCACAGGTTCTTCTTGATTTTCTTCTAGTGCAGGTTCTTCTTGATTTTATTCTAGTTCAGGTTTGTTTAAGTCAATAGATATTTTGGGATTTCTAGGTTTCATTTCCTTCTTGTGTACCTTTATATATTTCTCCTCGACAATGTCTTCTTTTGCAGACTCAAGTATACTAGGTGCTCCTTCTTCCATGTAAAATTTTGTCATCTTTGGCATATCCCTTAGTGTATGGATTTCCAACCTTTCTTGCTTGGTGATTTCAAGGGTCTCATCATCTGAGTGAGAAGATTTTATTTTTGGAACTAGTTGTTTTTTTTTCCCCTTTTTGGTCTTCTTATGAATTTTCTCTCTAATATCATCAACTAAAATGATCAGATTATATTTCTTCAAAGAGGGTTTAAACAAATCCTTTGAATTAAGTCTCAACTTGTTTGTAGCTCTTGTTTGAGGCTTGTGGAGATAGTTTACAGGTTCTTTAATCTTTCTCCTTTTGCTCGGTCTCACTTGTGGGGAATTGTTAACAAGTACATCATGGATCTCTACTTATGGTTCAAGTATCACCTCTTGTAATTGCTTTATCCTTTGCCTAGATATTATTCTTGTATAAACCATGTTATAACCCATAAAATCATGTTTTGAAACTGAGGATTCAAGCCTTTGTTTGACTTCTTCCTCCTATTGTAGCATCTGTTTTCTCTTGTTGGATATAGTCTGTCTAGCTACAGGATAAATTTCTTTCAATTTTATAGTACACTTCAAGATATCATCCTTCTTTGTTGAAACCCTAGGTTTCCGGTCAGAGGTTGTTTTTTGTATATTTGAACCTTTTTTATCGAATCCCAAGAAGGTAAACAACTATCTCCAGGACACTTGAACCTCACTCAATGCATAAAGAACCAGTCTTTTAATCAATCCTTGATGAAATAAAATTTTATCAGCAGTTCTTGAATTACTCTGTACTTTCCTTTCCATTTTGGTCAAACTTTTTAACATGGAAAAAGGTAAATTCATTTGCATATCACCATTCAAATGCATTAACAAATGCATGTGATAACAGTGAATGGTAGAAAACCTACATTTACAATTTATGTACCTCTGGACTATTGAAAAAATTCTCTACCATTCTTCCTTTAACCACTTTTTCGGGGTCCATTGACTCCAATCTGGATCATGATGTTCAGATACCAAAAATTGATTGCACAAAGATAATTTTCTTTTATTCCACCATATTTTACCATGTACATGCAAGTGACATCTTGCTCCTATTGAATGCTATGTAACGTGAATTAATACATTTCCCACTTGAGTTTGAAACCCATCAATTTTTTTTGCAAATAACATCAAAATTTCCCCATGATTCCATTGGAAAGTGCAACAGAACTTGAACCAACCTCCATCAATGAATTTTTGCATAATCATGGGGAAAGCTTCCAACAATTCGACGCCTACTGGTTCCAAACGGATAATTTGACCACCTTTATTGGGTTCCATCATGTTGTGACTACAATCTCTGTCAACCTACAAATGTTAGGGCTTCAACTTCAATCGGGTTTCTGGAGACTTTTGCACATACAACCAATGTATAAGGTTTCCTTTGTTGCAAATAAGTTTATTCCACGATTTTGTTATGGAAAAATTTAACTCATAACCTTGAGTACTTGATATTGTGGCTTGGCAGATGAATCAGATCAATAGGTACATATGAGTGTTAATTACAACGTTCCCTGAGGGTTAATTAAATGCCACCAAAGTTGCATGATCTTTTGCATGAATTTGTAACAACTAACACGATATTAAGAATCAAAACCCGCTCAAAACAATGATGCATTTGGGTGCTACAAGAATGGCAACATTCTTGTAGAGACTTTTCCCACTTTTTAAACTTTGGAAAAAGACACCTTTTAAATTAAAGTTTGACTAAAATTCTAATGTGGCATACCCAAATCATGCAAATATTCAATCCAATCTTACAAGAATCAAATGAAAATAAACCTAAGCAAAAAAATCACACCTTAGATGATCAACAAAAGGAAATGTGTAAGAAATTTAAGAAAAATGGGCTTATGAGGGAACATTTTTTTGAAAAGAAGACAAGAATAAGTTTTGATATAATAGGATAAAAATCAAGGGTAAACGGTGGTAGTATGTACAGGGACTAACACTAACAATCATTAATATTTTCATTTACTCTCTGTAAATGATCTCATGCACATAAAATCAACATGGTGTCTGCTGCATGGTTTTGATATATAAGGGCCACAATGGGTTTTGAGTGCAAGAATCATGTTGGAAAAAATATTTTATCTAATGAAGGACCAACCAATGAAAATAGGATATTCAATATCGATATCAAGGGTGAACATGAGCACAATGTATGTTAGGAATGTATAATGAGTAGTTCCACCCGCTACAACACTCAATCTAACAACATTCATGGTCTAGTCTTCTTAACCCACGTCAATGGTATTGACTTCAATGAAAGAATGTCTAGGTATTTTTCCTTCATATATAATATTAGGACCTATAATGCTTATCAAGTAATGATGACATAATAGAATATGCATTATGATTGACTTTTTATGTCATATGAATTCATTTGTTTATATTCTTGATTCCAAGTTTTTCAGTGGCTTGTTTATGTTATAGGAGCTATGTTGTCATTTCTAATGGATTTTTCTGCTAGATAATTTGTGTTATCATTGAATTTAATCACATAGGTTGTAATTTTTAGTTGAACTAGTTATTTATTGTGATGGTATTCATGAATACCTAGATTAATTTGTGGCTAAGACTTCAAAAGTTTATAGTAACACAATTTCAAACTCTTTTAAAGTTGCTCTCCTTGATAGACAATGCTACACCCACAAATTTGATTTGAATTAGTTTCATTTTGGTTTTTTTTATAGGCATGATAAATACAAAAGAGTGGAAGGATATGCATGATATTGATGATGTTGTAGTGCAAATTTCACCAATTGAATATGAAATTTTATTCCCATGCAAATCAATTGTACGAAATCTAATATTTTCAAAAAGGCATCATTAAGATATTGTATATTGAAAGCAAGATGAAGGTTTTAGATAGCAGTTGATGCATTCTTAGTAGACAAATGCACTACCACTACAAAAGAAATACATGATTGGATCGAAGAATTTCAAAATACAATAGGACCAAGGAACTGTAATGGTAGAAACAACTTCAACTATACATAACCAATGGAAGCTTGTCTATAGTAATCATACTCTAGGTTCCATGAATGGTAAGCCTCCAATATTCTCAACTTTTTGTTGTTGTCATTACTTCCACTTGGTCATATTTTGATGTAGACTAGTCGAGAGATTAAACCAATATTATTATTAAGGAAATTACTCTATGGAACCAAACCTTGACTTTAATTTTGAACTATGTAATATATTTGTAAACTCCAAAAAAACAAAACCCATAATTTTCAAATCCATTTCTCACAACCTTATTGTACCAAATACCAATAAAGTCATTTGATTTCTATAAATACTTGACATAAAAATTGAATTCTCAAGTGAAGTCTCTTGTAAATGAGAAACTGCAAAAACCCTCAATAGATTGAGCCAGGACCATTGTGCAGTAAAGGCGAGATAAATATAAAGTGAAAAAATATTGAATTGCACATCACAAACCATCGTATGGATTGGTTCACCAATATTGGATTGAAAATATTATTGCATTATTATTTACAAGTACATAATATGGAGTTCAAACAGATATAGATTATATATATAGAAATATATGTTTAATAATTTAGGGCATCCATATATATCCATGTTTTCTTTGAAATGTAAGGTACCAAATCAAATTTATTGTTGCATGAAGCTCCAGTGAAATGTTTAGCAATTTTTCTAAGGATTCCGTAGTGAATATATTTGTAGTTCATAAGGTAAAACAAAAATATTTGGATGGTGACATTCCCTCTAAATCAAGTTCAAATAAAAAAATGATATTGAATACAATCATTCTACTTGGATTGTCCATTTTCATTCAAGGAATAATCAACTCATATGATATTGTTGAGATCTTAAACTAGCTAGATCACTTCCCTCTACTTCAAATGTATACAATGAACTCATATAATATGTTGTTGAGATTATAACTAGTTCATCAGTTCATTTTCCTCTTCTTCAAATGCATACAACAACCTAGATCAAATAAAAAGATAAAATCTATCTATATGATAAAAATTAATAATACAACAAAAATTTGCAAGTGCATTAAATCCTTTCACCTCACTTTTGATTGAGAGAAGCAACTCATGTATGAAACCTTCAAAACCTATGCCCATCTCGTTGCAAAGAAGAGAAGGATTTCATACCTCAAGTCTAAAACCTTCAAAACTTATGCCCAACTTGTTGCAAAGAAGAGAGCGATTTCATAGGGTTTTGGAGATTGCTTTGTAGAAATTGATGGACTTGATTCAATAAGATCTAGAGGACCCTCCTTCAAATGTGCTTAATGACAAAAAAAATACTAAATTAAAGATAAATTGTTGTTGATATTCTCTAGGCATAGTTTTATGTGCTTCATATTTCGCATTGTTTCATTTGTCAATATTTACATACGTTGAAATATTTTCACTATTTGAATATTAAATACATTCATTATCTGTATGAAAAGTGAAAATTAAAGAATATGAATATAACAAAGCATTTATATTACGAGGGCATTATGTCATTTCCGACATCATTAAAATAATGGTAAAAAAGTTGAAGTCGTCGGCTCTATATACTATATTTTGAAATGTGAAAATCAGTGTTTTGGATGGAAATCGATAGTAATTGAATCTATAAATAAAAAAACACATCAATTTTCAAGGTATAATTTATGAACAAACTTGTGGAGTTGTGATGGGGTTTCCACTATCCGCTATTGTGGAAAATATTTATATGGAGAATTTTAAATACAAGGCCATTGATTCCTCCCCCTTAAACTTGATTTGTGGGTTAGGTATGTAGATGATACAAATGTAAATGGCTTCATGGAAGAGAGAATCTAAACAAGTTTTTGGAGCATCTGAATAGTCAATCAAAACATATACAGTTCACTATGGAATTGGAAATCAATAATTCTATTCCTTTCTTGGATGTTCTCAATTCAAGAAAGGAGGATGGTTCCTTGGTGCATCCAGTGTATCATAAGAACATCCACTCTGAACAATATCTTCATGTCAATTCCCATCATCATCCATCCCAAAAATTGGAGCTCATCAACACTTTGGCCACTATAGCCCTAAGAATATATAATGAGGAGCACTTGGAAAAAGAAAAAGCAACACTTAACTAGTTGTTTCCTAAATAGAGGTTATAAGGATTGGTAGGTGAAGATGAATTTCCATAGGGAAAAAATAACCCCTAGAGATCGAAATATTAATTATTAAGGAGATCATAATGTGGTTCTCCCATATTTCCAAGGCACATAAGAGAATATCACTACAATCCTTAGAAATAAGAATATAAAAACCATTTTTCAACACCCTAGAACGATTAGAAGTCTCCTTAGTTCGATGAAAGACCTTGTTGACCCTAAACTACAAAAAAGGGTTTACAACATCCCCTGCTCATGTGGTCTAAACTACATTGGCAAGACTGGGAGGTCTTTTTAGGTTAGAATTAAAGAACACAAAGGTGCAATTACTCATAATTGTGAAAAGTCCTCATCTTTGGTTGAGCATTGTATGAGGACAAAGTATCATATTTGTATTGAAGATGCGAAGATTCTTTCAAGGGTGGATCACTTATATAAAAATGTGTTAGAGTGTCCATGGTAATTGTCAAGGAAAACAAATGTGTGAATAGGGATGACGACCTTAAGTTGAGCAGATATTGGCTCCCCATTTTTCATAATTAACCCTTTAGTTTGTTTTTTGTGCTTGTTCATTGTCCTATTTCCCCTTCCTTTTTTCCTTTTTGAAGTTTCCTCGGTTTTGATTATGTCTTCCTTCGCTTTTTTTGTTTTTTTTCTTCATAGCATTTCTTTGTTCTTTCTCTCTTGTGCTTTATATTTCTAGCCATTGGATTGTCTTATTTATATATATTTTCTGTGTAGGTTTTGTTTATTTAAAATTTTAGGGTTCCTCTTATTTTTTCTCTTTTGTCTTTCCTTTATTTATTTTATTATTTAATTGTGTTTGTGTTCTTTTTTCTTTTCTTTACTTCCTATTTATGTTGTTATCCTTTTCCCTTTCTCCTTTTGTTTTATTTTTATCTTGTTGACTTGTGGTTTTCTAGGTTTTTCTATCTTTAAGGTTTTGTTATCAGTATTAATTTATGGTTTTCCTAGTGATTTATCCATCTACACCTCGTTGCTTACTTATTTGATTCCATTACTTTATGAGTCTCGATGATCGATTGTGTATCGCAATTCCAGAATGTCGAAAAAATGTTTCAAAACATAGTGAATCTGGAAATCTATGCTAATAAACTAACACACTATGAAAGCCTAAAAGAACAAACAACACATAAATAGTTATTTTGCAAATTTAACTAAACATGAAGGTGTTGACTTCCAAAGCATTGACAATGCTCAACAATGACAAGTCAAGGGTACATATTAACCTAAAACTAGACTAATTATCACTATCATTCATTCAACATGTAAATGGAGTTATCTAAAGTTGTAGTAATTGTTTTTTAATTATCGAAAGATTTAAAATGGGAAAAACTATTAAAAGTTTTGTTCCATTAGGGACAAGCCTTGGATCATAGTAAAATTCTATTCATATTTGAATTTCATGTTGAATTCCTGCAAGTTACTAGATTTATGATAAAAAGGGATCTCTAAACATTTTATGTGCTCCTTACACTTGTTAAGCGTTTTAACTACTTCATATAATTTTTATTTTTTTTAACCAAAACTCATAAATTTATATTATATAATGATGTAGTTGTGATAAATAACCCAATTACATCATACTTCGTGTCCAAAATTTTAAGAAAAATAAATAACTCCTTGCATGCAAATTCAAAACTTACATATATCATTAAGCAAGATGTCTTAAAATACTTTATATAGCTATAAATTCTAAAATAAATTTCTACTATTGCAATAGCTTTAAAAACCATAAAACTTAGCAGAAAACATGATGGTTGATAGTCTCTTTGATGGGACAAAGTCCCACTTCCCATTCTCCATGTTCTCAACTAGTTGATGCATGGTGTCCTCTTCCTTTAACTCCCCTTGGGTTTAGTTCATTGACATTCTTTGGTTGGAGGCCACAAACTAGGCACCTTTCTCAAGTCGACAACCATGTTTGTAAGCAGACTACAATCAACTTCTACAACAATAATTTTGTGTTTTTGATGCACAAGAATACACATGATTGATGCAAATTGAGAAATGGATTGATGTTCATTGTCATGAACTTTTTTGTGGACCAAAAAGATGGATTTCATGTTGCACTTAATTGATTTTTCATGATTTCAAATACTTCGTCTAATTTCTTGCATCTCCTTGAAATCCATTAGGACAACACAAATACTAGTACACCAAACTAGGGATAAATATGAATTGGATGCCTAAAACAAGGAAAACCTACATTCCCACAAAACCTCCACCAAGACTCCCCCAAATTGACGCTTTTTATGCGCTATGAAACTTGATAACTATGGGAACTAAAGAGGGCCAAACCAACCAAGTAAATAATCCACGCTACCTGAAACTGACTTCTTAATGAAACTATGAAAATCTAAGCCAAGAGGGAAAAAAGCCGAATTCATATTGATAATGTTAGCGACCTAACCTCCTTAACCCCTCACATAGGTAGAATAATATATTTTCCATGCAATAAAGGTCAATATTAATAAATAATGTCTAGTTAATAATGTGAAGAGGTCTAATGTAAGAAGACTTAATATAAGCTTTTGCTTCTAGAAATATCTCCCTCTAGATTGTTCTTTTGAATATAGATTTAGTATAAATAGGAGTAGACGACATGAGAAAACTTTGTCTTGAGAATGTTGGAAATACTGAGAGGGGGGTTGAATCAGTATTACCTTTTTAAACAATTAGTAATTAATTTGTTATTCTAACTATCATCATTCTTGATCAACAATGGACTTTGTATTTAAACAATCAATTATATAAGTATACTTCAACAAGCATTACAAAGTTTATAAAGAATAATCTTGTGTTTGTGAATGACACCAATCCTCTTTAGAGCATCAACTCTTGGAGACACAAATCCCCTTCTTCGGGGCACCAACCCTAGGAAGCACCAACTCCCTTGTTTTAGGGCACCAACCATAGGAAGCATCAGCTCCCTTGTTTTTAGGGAACCAACCCTAGGAAGCACCAACTCCCTTATCTTTAGGGCACCAACCCTAGGAAGCACCAATTCCCTTGTTTTTAGGGAGCCAAACCTAGGAAGTACCAACTCCCTTGTTTTTAGAGAACCAACCCTAGGAAGCACCAACTCCCTTGTTTTCACACTTTACTTAGTAAAGGATATGAATCCTTCCTTGATCCTCCCTTCCACCCTCACTACATAAGTATCTTCTTCTTTCCTTCTTGGACTATGCTTCTGCTTTTGATCTTATGATATGGACTGCCGAGACACCTTTCTTTCATCATACCTTTATGTTTATATAGTATTCCAAAAGGTATGACATTTGAACCATTGTGTCTTTTAATAATGAACCATCACACCCTTTCATTTATTAACAACTATGTTATTTTAATAAAAAAAATCTTATTTTATTATTATCCTTTAAGTTTATTGGGTGAGCTTGGTTCTTCTTTCAATCTCTTTTAATTAAGAAACATATTATTAATTGGCATTGGTTTCCAGGTCAACCCACAATTATGGCAGCCTATAATTTGACTCATTGCACATCAAATCCATAATGAGGTGTCCAAGGACCTCTGTAGTGCATTTGGGCCTAACTCTTTCCCTGACACAGAGCTCTAATAACCTATATGGGTGTAATGGTGCTCAAGCACCAAATCTAAAGGCGCTAAACCTTTTCTCCTCTGCATGCAACTAGTGGCTAGATCCATTCTCTTATCCATGTATGTGATTTAATCTGGATTGTTGATTTCCATATTCAAATTCTACAGATAGCCACTTCCTTCAATCCACTTCCCTTTGTGACTGCAAGCTCAAAACCAAGGGATTATCTATTTCACACATTTTTTTGTTAGCTCTTTTCTCCTTTCGCCCTTATTATTGTACATGGGGCCATATTCAAATGTCCAAGGGATTATTTACTTCTAGGTCCTTAACACTCCTTATTAGCTTCTTTAGCTTATCAAGCTACCGGTGTTGGAACCAGGTTCTCTGGTACTTCTTCCTTCAGGACTTCCAACCTTTGCAGTCTTTCAACCCTCCTGGAGTAAATTTCGTCGAAGTGTGTATACTGTATTTACTAGTAGATCAGACGGTCAATATTTAATATTTTGTTGGATGGACGATCATGGCGTATCCATGGGAATCAAACAAAATTGACAATCACGACTTAATCAGGATTTGATATGAATAGTTCTCGTTCACTTCGGGACTTCAGCTATTCGTGGCTCCAGGACTCTAGAGTAGAGAAATTCCTCTCAAGGTTTACCTATCGAATAATTCATAGAATGGTGGTGACCAGTTGTTGTAGGTTAACACCTCCGCTTACATTATCCTTACACTATGCTTGATAAACGGTCGATAATGCTCCCGAAGCAGATCAATGGTTAGTGTTACTTAGTGATTCATGCTTACTCTATCTATCCACTATACTTGATCGGACGGTCAAGAAATATTTTGTAGGATCTTATATCAATGCCTAAACGTTAATTCATGACTTCAGCCTTTGGTTCTTCGTGTAAACTTACATGTTTCAGAATTCTTTTCGCAGGAGTGGTCAGCATCGGAGTTGACCACCTTCTTTCCTTTAGTGTGATCTGACGGTTTGACATTTCCATTCCAAATCGACGGTCAATGCTTAACTCTAGATCAAATCTTGATCTAACGGCTATGAAAGCATCTGAAGCTCCTTCCTAATCGACGATAGGCATTATTTTGTGACTTTAGGATTTTGTGGATTCTTACTTGTTTCCAGTAATCACCAAAGTGGCGAAGCTTCAAAGTACCGAAGATTTCTATCTCCTGCCTGATCCAACGACTGAGAACAGACCTGAATTTTATCCACGAGATTTAACGGTCGGCGTTTACTTCACGATTTTGGAGGTTTAAAGAATTCATTTCTTATGGGCTCCACTTATCCTTTCCTTCCACTTGATTCTATCTGACGATCAAGATAGATCCAAAACTAATCTAACGATTGTTGTAACTCGATCCTTTACAAGGGATTCTTTTTTGTATGGTCAAGATTATGTGCGACCTGCTACGTTATTTCTCCTAAGCTTTGATCTCATCACCTGCACTCTGTTGACATCAATGATAATATCATACCACTGTATCCAACAGAAAATTATTATAATAGAGCGTTACTCTATTAGAGGTTTCCCCCCAGAAGAGACAAGTGAACGTTTATTTCTATCAATAAAGGTATCATTTTTGGTATTGTGGTTCTCTACATTTTGTTGTTTTGTTGGTATTTTCTGCAGTATTTATGTTTTTTTCTCATTATAATAGATCTGGTACCTAACAAGTGGTATCAAAGAACTTTGCTCTATGGAAACTATAGGAATTTTTTTTTCAGGTTAGAGACGTGTACTGTCGGCGTCTTTAAAGCACAAATATATGTCATTCAGTGGGTAAAATTGTGGTGGGGAAGACTACACACTGGAAATACAAATAGTTTCATGGGGTTGTCTAGAAACCAAATTTTCACCTTGGTGGAAACCTTTGTAACAAATGTTTGTACCCTTCGAGTAGTACTGCATCAAATAGAGTATGTACATGACCATCAATCCCACGTGTTCTTGGGTATATCGGGAGTCCCCTAGATACTCTCTAGTACCTAGTATCTACATGACCTAGAGAGTATCTACATGACCTAGGTTTGGTTTTAAGAGACCTAGATACTCTCTATTACCAAACAACACTTGGGAAGATACTCTCTAGTACCAAACAACACTTGGGAAGATACTCTCTAGTACCTAGGTAATCAGGTAGTATGACCAAGGGTACGGTTGAGCCCCCTTAGTTGGTGCCCTAAGATATTGGGTCGATTACTATTGTTCGACCCTGCACATATATCCGAGATCTATAGCACAGAGAAAACCCTTGTCTATAGGAACCCTGTAAATCATAACCCCTCGTGAAAGAAACAAGATAGAAAAAAAACAGACAAGAGTTTTTGTCATGCAACCTTGCCTCCTCCATCCTGGTTGAGAAATTCCTACAAAATATTTTTCGATTAACAATTTGGGTCATTTTCCACTGTAGTATTCTTCAAGCTCGAACATAAATTTGCAAAAGTAAAAAAACAATGAGTATAATGGTCCTGCCAGAACCCTTATTCGAGACCTATTCCATTGGATTCCTCTCTTCGCCTTAATCATAGTGGTACCTATCATTTTTAAGACTTTTTTTCTATGGATCCAACCCCCCTTCCCGACAACCTTATTTGGGACCTATCCCATTGGATTCCCCTCTTCACCTTGATCATAGTGATACCTATAATTTTTACACCATTTTTTCCCATGGACCCATTCCCTTCCTAGCACCCTTATTTCCCACTTACTCCATTGGATTCTTCTAGTTTTACCGATCACAATGGTATATATCAATTATCTTCTTTTTTGTCCATGGACCTACCCCTCATCCCCAAATGGCTCCTCCTCGCCAACATGAAACCAATCAGAAAGTGAATACTGGCATTTATGTCGTTAATGCCAAAGTGGATGACATCCAGGAACAACTCAATAATTGAATTGAAGAAATCAATTCCACTCTCAAACAATTCATGGACACATTCTAGGGTCCTTCCTCCTCTGACCCACCCCTCCATGTTGAAGGTGTTGACTCCAACCAGCCTCTACACTCTCATACCAACTCCCTACATCATGACCTATGTCTTCCCATAGTTGACGTGAAAATATTTGATGGCTCGGATCCAACAACCTGGATCACTCAGATGGAACATTGTTTTTACCTATATGAAATTACGAATGAGTTGACCAAGTTTTGTTATGGTGTTCTCTATTTGGATATGGAACGATGGAAATGGTGGAAATGGCATTGCAATGCATCCCAAGGGTATGTTTCTTGGACAGAGTTTGTTACTGAGTTGTATGAATGCTTTGACATGAACACCCACCATTTAGGTCGTCTGACCAAGTTGAAACAGTTTGGAACAATGGAAGACTTTATCATTGCCTTTGATCACTTGGCTTTCTGAAGAGAGGGTATGACATGTGCCTTCTTTTGCAAATTCTTTATCAATAGCCTCAAGGATGAAATCCAAGCACAGGTCCTCATGGATCACCCCCAGACATGGTTGGAAGCAACTAAACACGCCAAGGAAGTACAACAGGTCATCCTTTCCCAGAGTAGAAAACTTGCTTTTATTCCCCACCCTAAACCCCCCACTCCTACCTCTCAGGCCACTCCTCTCAAGGTCCAAAAATTAACATGGGTGGAAATGGATGAATGCCTACTCAAGGGTATTTTCTATAATTGTGATGAGAAATACTTTCCAAGGCACAAGTGTAAATAACATAAACTTTTTATGGCCATTTCGAAGGATGTTTCTAATGAATATGTTGTGGTTTCACCTAAGGAAGTGTTACCCAAAGAAGATGATCTTACGTCGCCATATGATCCTCCTGAAGTTGAACCTCTTATTTTGTTGAATTCTCTCACTAAATTTTATGCTCCCCAAACCCTTAAGATAATTGGCTGCATTAAGCACTAGAAAGTCATCATCCTAGTTGACAGTGGAAGCACTCATAATTTCATTCATCATTGCATTTCCCAAGAGATCAATTTTTATACCCGTGCAGTAAAAAAATTTCAAATCATGATTGCTAATGGGGGTTCCATGAATGAGGGGTGTTTTGAAAATGTGTGCCTACAAATTGGTCAGTATCACTTGAAATATCACATGTTTGTTATTGGCATGGGTGGTTGTGACATTGTACTCGGTGTTGAATGAATCTGCACTCTAGGCCCCATCACCATGGATTTTAAGGATTTAACCATGCAATTACAATAGGAGGGGCATCAGTATAAATTCCAAGGAATTATCGCAAGATATTTGGAGATCATTAGTTCCCACTACATGGAAAATTTACTCAAAAAAGGTCATTCTGGTATCATTGCCCAACTCCATTCCATTCAAGCAGTTGAGACACCCTCTGTGCACCCCGACCTCCAATGTATCATTTCCCAACACCAAGTTATTTTCAAAACTCCCTAGGGCCTTCCCCCCTCCCACAACCATGACCATTCCATTCCTTTAATCTCGGGCAATCTTCCTCCCAATTTTTGCCTGTATTTTCATCCCTTTGCTCAAAAAAATGAAATTAAGAAATTGTCTCAATTGCCTAAGAGTTGCTAGAAGCGGTTGTTATTTGTCCCAGTACCAGACCCTATTCTTCCCCTGTAGTCATGGTCCTCAAGAAGGAAGGCACTTGGTGCATGTGTCCTAATTTCCATGCCCCCAAAAAACTTACCATTAGTGGCATGCCTCATTCTATTGTCTCTAACTGTGATCCAACTTTTACCAGCAATTTTTTGCAAGAATTATTCAAGCTCCAAGGAACCCAATTGCATCTCAACACTACTTATCATCCCCAGACTGATGGTCAATATGAAGTAGTAAACATGTGTTTGGAAACATATTTGAGGTGTTTTGCATCTGATAGAAATAATCAATGGGTTCATTGGTTACCCCTCACTGAATGGTGGTACAACACCTCTTACCATACTTCCACTCGCATGACTCCCTTTGAAGCAGTCTATGGAAAAAGGACACCATCAATTATCCCATACATGTCAGGTGTCTCCAAGTTTCAAGAGGTTGACCTCAATCTGACAGTCCACACAACCATTCCCCGTACTCTCAAAGAAAATTTGGTCATGGCTCAGAACTGCATGAAGCAACAGACAGATCAAGGTCGTTCTGAACATCAATTTGCTAGGGAGTAGTTATGTCTATGTCTACAACTGTACAAGAAAAATTCACTCAAAACCCAACACTGTCAGAAACTCGCCCCCAAATTTATGGTCCTTATACTATTCTCAAACGAGTGGGGTGAGTGTCCTACCAATTAGCCTTGTGCAATCACTCTAAGCTACATCTTTTTTTTCATGTCCCATGCCTGAATAAAGTGATTGGCACAGACCCAAACTAGTCTACCAAAGTTGGATGAAGAAGGTTCCATTTAGTTGCAGCCATAAGCAGTATTGGACCAACACAAGTGTCGTCTCTGTTAGCGCACCATCAAGGAATTTTTAGTTCAATGGAAGGATACTCCACATGGGATTCGGCTACTATTCTGAAGTAATTTCCTCATCTCAATCCTTGAGGACAAGGATCTTTTACAAGGGGTAGGGCATGTTAGGGACTTAACCTCCCTAACCTCTCACATAGGTAGAATAATATATTTTCCATCTAACAAAGATCGATATTAATAAATAAGGCCTAGTTAATAATATGAATAGCTCTAATGTAAGAAGACTTAATAGAAGCTTTTGTTTCTAGAAAGATCTTCCTCTAGATTGTTCTTTTGAAGAGAGATTTAGTATAAATAGGAGTAGAAGGCATGAGAAAACTTTGTCTTGAGAATTATTGTAATAGAGTGCTACTTTGTTGGAGGTTTCCCCCTCGAAGAGGCAAGTGAACATTGTTTTGTATCAATAAAGGTATCATTTTTGGTATTGTGGCTCTTTACATTTTGTTGTTTTGCTGGTATTTTCTGCAGTATTTATGTTTTCTACTCATTATAATATATCTGGTACCTAACAAAAAAGGAGCAAGTTGTAAAACCGTCCCTACGCAAATGAACTTCAAAAATAGAATCCCACCTAGATTTCCTCTGGGACTAAAATTTATCATACCATAAATGTGCATTATTAAACTAAAGACAACATCTCTTACCAAACAATGGTCAGCCAACTGAAACATATTTCCCACTCCCCTGTATGGCCTTCCTCTTCGATACTCCATAATGCCACCTTGACAATGTTAAACTCTAGTCAATGGTTCAATATCCATCCACTCCATGAAATCAAGCATATGAGGGGGGTTTGTGAGTCCCAATAAATTACTTGCCTCGTGTTGAGAATGAAGCCAAGGGAGGCATGACATATGGAGAGTTATATGTGCCTTTGGGTTCATGGTTAATTGATTAATGTGTAGCTTGATAACTTATGGTTCCATTGATCCTGAGCACCCCCACTTTTAGAGAAGTAGACTCATTTGCTTGCAAGCAAATCTACTTGATGGATGTGCTTCCTCATAACCTGATAAAAATAAATCTTTTGAAAGTCTCCAACCTCTTAATGAGCTTGAGCCAATATAGATATGAGCTTGTAATCAACTAGAGATGTTTTCAAGACCATTTGATTAATAATTATGCTTAAGTCTCCCATGAAAATCAGAAAATGAATTCAAGAGTCTATACCCATAAGAAAACCTTGTAAGAGGGCATATACTTCAATTTTTCAATTTTTGGTTGTTGGAGGATTTCCCTAAGCCCCATGCACATGTTAATTTAGTTTTTCCATACAAGTCAATAATGATCCATGCCACTGACACAAGTTAACTACCTCTTATAATCAAATAATTTGAAAATGCAAGTTTTCATACTTTCATAATAATAATAAATATTATAAAATAACTATATTCAAATTTATTTTCCAATATTTTGAGTAAACATTTCACTTATCATTAGAAAAGTAATTTTGAAAACAGCAAAAAAAAATCTACATGAAAAATTTAAACATTTATAATTTAAAGGAAAGAAAACAAATAATTATTATTAATCAATAATAAAATCATATAATATGGACCCATTCAAACTTAACTAACAATTAAATGTTAAGGCCTTCCCTTCTCCCAATGATATGTTATGTTTTCAGCTGACTCTTAATTAGTTCACTGATGTCTGATATATCAGAGAGCAAAGCAATATAAGACTTAAACAAAGATGTCTAATATATCAGAGAGCAAAGCAATATAAAGCCTAAGCAAAGCAATATACAGCCTGCTAGGCAACATTGAATACTGCAACAACTGTATATACATCGTTGAATCACTATTGAATGCTGTAGCAACGGTATATACATGTAGGGATATATCGGACTGTATATATATCGCCTAACGCAACGTTCAATGCCCCGCAAATTGTATATTGTTCGGGCCATAAATTCGATATAGCACGTTCATATCCGTAGCGGCTCCTTCATGCTACTACCTGCTCACCATTGTGAATGGAGGACTGCCCAGCAAGGCGTAATGGATTCGCTTCATCAGTTAAAACGACCTTGATTTAGGATTTCGGAATTTATTACCAACTAAAGGAATCTATTACTAGCTAAAGTTCAGACGTCTCACAGACAGGAAATTATATAAAAAAATAACATAATACAGTTTTTAATTTAAATTTTAAAGATGGTGTAGTGGCAAAATTTATTAAAATTTCAATTGTAAATTTGTAATGAAAAGAGTGGGTAGTTATTATTTTTTTATTTTTCCGCTGAGTGCTATTTAATAAAAAAAAAAAACACTAGAAATATTTGTTTGGTTTGTAAGGCTGTAGATTTTCACTTTTGTATTCATTTTTAAAGTTACATCATATTTTTTTTAATAATATTTAATATAAATTTAGATATTATTCCAATTATAATATTACTTTTTTCCAAAATTTATGGTTTACATAAAACCAGATATTACCATATAACTTCTTATCCAAAATTTATAAAAACAATTGAAAAATATATATATTTTTAAAAAATAATTTATAATTACAATTATATAATTAATTAATTAATTTTATTTGGACTTCTCTAACCACAAGCTTTACCTATTTCTAAAACATTAATTGACACACTTTAATTTGAAATTGAAATATTTTAGTTTTGATAATAATAATAATAATCTATTTCTAAGGTTACTACCAAGCCATATACCAAATTGGTGTATGAGACCCCCTTGTTTGTGGGACAAGGGACCCTCTCCGTGTAGGAATTTGATTGTTAAAGTCTACAGAGGTATACATACCCTGCCCCTTTTGGATTTGAACCCGTGACCTCAAAGGAAGAAACCCATACTTTCACAGTTTGTTAACAATGAGATTATGCTTTAAAGTTTTCGTAGTGTTTGGAGGTTTTCATGGCATAATGCATGACACTAAGAATTTAACTCTCAAGTTTCCATGGCATTGTAATAAGATGAATTTCATTATCAACTTTCTCAAATACCTCTCTTTTAAGGTTATAGTTCGAACTTTGCAAAGTCGTATGTCTCATGCGTAGGACTGCAGGAGTATGCCTAGAGGTTATAGTGTAGCGGTCATAATCGACCTCGTCTCACATGAGTGCCCCTAGTTGTCAATTGTGTCAGATACAAAAGATTAAATAAATAAATAGATAAATTAATTAATAAATTTTCAAGTAACGATTTAAGATTTGTTTCGAGTTTTTTTATCTGTTATAGAACTAGTTGTTAAATCCACCGGTAGCATTTCTTTTCGATTCGATGGTCAATTTTAAGGTTTTTGTCCAGATGTCAAGGTCATGATTTTAAACTAGTTTAAAATCATGAAGACGACTTCAACTAGTCTTGGAAACCCCTCATTCATTGCCTTGATGAATGATCTCTCCTAACTAATCTACCTCACTTCTTCTCACTTCTAACCAGAATCTTTGATCCTCTTCCTTTACCCCCGCCCCAATATATCTCACTTCTGGTCCTCGTCCTTTGCCCCCCTCTCTTTATTTAATATATTGACCTTCTCCTCTTTTTTTTTTGAAGAAATCCTTGCCCCTCTTTAATATATTGGCTTTCAACTTCATAGTGCTATTACAGGGGTGGCAGCTTGCATTAATTATTTTATCTGATTTTGAGCCCTCTTCCAACTCTGCATCCCCTCTGAGTTCTGACAACTCTACAACCATCATCTTGACAGTACAACTCTGCATCCCCTCTGACAACTCTACAGCCATCCCTTCACAATGCCTCCTACCCACCGCCTCCACTGCATGTACATATCCATTTGCAATTACTTGTTTAATTTTTTTTTGGTTATTTTAACTTATTTTATGGGATTTTAATATTGCAGTAAATTTGATAGGTTACAATGGGAGAGCAACAAAATTATCCTTCTCCTACACAAAATATGTCTTGTCAATACTAACTTGGTTCGAGGATTACACCAAGTTGGTAGGATTGCTAAATTATCCTTCTCCTACACAAAATATGTCTTGTCAATACTAACTTGGTTCGAGGATTACACCAAGTTGGTAGGATTGCTAGAATAGTGCTCTTCATCCTTTTAAGTATGATGGAACACAATCAGTTATTTTCCATAATCATGGGGGCTTGCATAATGCATTTTCGAATGGTTCTGGAAGAAAAGTAACTTTTTCCCCGGGCCATTCACCTGTGTTTATTCCAGTGCATGCAGAGAAAGGTTTTACTGGTTTTATAATTGATTTTCTCATGGGAGGGGTTTATGCTGCAATATCAAAAACTGCAGCTACCCCTATTGAGCGTGTCAAACTATTGATACAAAACCAGGATGAGATGTTGAAGTCTGGACGTCTTTCTGAGCCATCCAAAGGAATTACAGATTTTTTTGGTAGGATAATCAAGGAAGAAAGTGTGATTTCCTTGTGGAGAGGAAACACTGCAAATGTAATCCGTTATTTTCCCACTTAGGTAAATACAACTTTTCATTGTTTTTTTTTTTAACTTTCATTTGAAACACCTCCTCACTTGCTATTATAGAAGCAGAGATTGCACCCTGAGTTTGGAAACATGAGAGCAGTGAGACACACGAAATACACACAAAAAAATGGATTATTATTGCACACATACATACGTACATATATAGTTGAACTCAGATTCAACTTACCCCAAACATAGTTATGGAGGTTGAGAGAATATCTCAACAACTCCAACAAACCAAAACCAACTCCAAACCAATTCCTAAATTAATCATTAATTCTAACACCCTCCCTTAATGATTACATTACAAATAAATCACAGATTACAATTCTCAAATTACAATATAGATATCTGTCTGATCTGGTCTTCATCAACACTCTCACCCACTCTGAAATCTCTCGGTTTACGCTCTTTCTTCTCCACAACTTCGAGCTTCCCTCTCGACTCATTTAAAATAAAAACGCCTCTGACCATCATGATGTAATTGAAATAATCAACAATATTGACATACTCGGCTCGTCGAGTCTTCCGCAAGAAAAGTAGTCAAGTAATGAACCATCCCATGGAAATTCCTCCATCTATCGGATACTTAGCTTTCGGCTATCCGTCAGTATCTAGGAGAATAGTTTGAATACTGGATGTATTCAGAAGTTGATCAAACAACTTGACCTTCATACAAACACACAATGAATACCTGTAACTTACGTTCCTGGCTTCACACGACCCATCAGCTTTATAACAGAATGTAGACAAAACCAAACTAGTGACCATCTTGTGGCAAGGTCGGGGCTTCCGCACACACCAGTTTGAGTTATGTTACCCTATTCTTTAAATGGTTCTCCATTGTATATACAAAATACAAACTTGAACAATAGCACACTACAAACATAGATTGGCACAAACAACTAAAGGACGCAAGGGCAACCTTCCCCCATTCTGACCAGCACATTCCTCCTTCAGATCTGCTTCACGACTTTCCTCTACACGGGGCATTTATTCAATAGTGGCAGCTTCAACAATCTGGGCAGCTTCTATTCTCCTTTTGCTATCGGTGATGGCCCGCAACCGAAGGTTCAAATTATGGTGGAAAAAAAGATCTCTGGATACTGTGAATACAATGAGCAGATCTCTTTTGCAACAGATGACAATATGGTGAGCATCGACCTCAAAGTCACACCGCGGAATTTATGGTTTCCTTTGACCAATGGCACAGCTCAGATCTGAATCAATACGACTCATGTTTGCACGCACAAACCCTAGTGGGAGCCTGAGAACCCTATTGTAGTGAGAAAGTAGTGTGGGCTCAGATCGTAATCGAGTAAGCTGAGACTCTGTCGTGCAGCACCGCTCCTCCTCTTTACGTCAACACAGATACACACCACTGGTCAAACAAATATAACCATCGCAGTCCCTCACGCAATGATTCGGTCACACACAGCGAACAATAGTTCACACCGTCAGCCTCCAGTAAGCGATATGCTCCAACAATAACTCACTTAAAATAAAAAATTAATACACTCAGCAACACACAGAAATTTAACACTCTCCTACACTACATATGTACAAATCTATGAGCTTGCAATCTATCTCATATTCCAGTCCCTCTCGTGAGAGAGTCGGGACTGTTCTAGCTCTGATACCAAGTTTGGAAACATGAGAGCAGTGAGGCACACGAAATACACACAGAAAAATGGATTATTATTGCACACATACATAAGTACATATATAGTTGAACTCAGATTCAACTTACCCCAAACATAGTTATGGAGGTTGAGAGAATATCTCAACAACTCCAACAAACCAAAACCAACTCCAAACCAATCCCTAAATTAATCATTAATTCTAACACATTAATTCTAACACCCTGATGCACAACACACAATGGAACTTCATTTAGAAAAAATGGCATACTTGTTCAGCGAAATCCATGTATTCAAGGGTGAGCAAGCGCGAACAAGTAGGGATTTCAATGTGATGCACAACAACCGAACAAGACGAAGGCAGAGAATCACAAAGGTGAGTTAAATCCCTCGCTCTGAGAAGAATCAGGTCTGGAGAACCTTCTCAATTCAACAAACTGGCCAGCACAGGTACAAAATACTCGATTGATAAGCTGGCAAGACTGTTCTTGGTCGCCATGGATAAAACATTGCGCAATTCAGTAAGCCCCTCTGTCTGACTGAAATAATCACCGTCATCTCACAATCTCTCTAGAATTTCCTTCATCCGGTCGTTCTAAGGGGGCAAAATGTCATAATAACCAGTGAATTCC
Organism: Picea engelmannii; assembly: GCA_009831015.1. Taxonomy (NCBI): domain Eukaryota; kingdom Viridiplantae; phylum Streptophyta; class Pinopsida; order Pinales; family Pinaceae; genus Picea; species Picea engelmannii. The sequence continues at coordinate 337,440 of ML779895.1, read as the reverse complement.
CAAAGCCGGCCCTCGAAGGCAGTGGGCGAGTAGTAATGACTCTGGACGTCGAGGCCCTCATTGTCAGCATCGTTGATGAAATCATGTTCACCGGTCCCATTCTTGATCCTGCTCCTGAACCATATCCACCATTGCTTCTTTTCTATTTCTTGTCGGTTTCTTCTTTTTGTCCAACAGAAGCTCTGACGACGCTCCGACGGGGGATTCCATGCTATCAGAGGATCGATTCAAGCGACGAGTGGGTGTTAGGGTGCGGGCAGCGAGGGTCGATGGAGGTTGTTCGGTTCTATCTCATTTCTTCTTGTTGTTGCTACTGTTATCTGCAGTCAAAGAAGTAATAAAAGTGGGTGGCCTTTGCGCTTATGGCTCCTTGCTTCCATGAAAATAATTTGGGCTCCCATGGACATTCCTTGAGTCCCTCGTAGCTAAAATCATGTTGCTTGCGAGTGTCTGCATTTCAAACTAGCGAAGCAAGGGAAGCATTCTGGTGGAGGTGATGCGGGTTTGGATTTAGCCGAATGCAAATTCCTTCTTTTCATCCAACACAGGTCTTTACCTTTTGTTGTAGAAAAAAATTATTTATATATGTCGAATGGCTTGATGGGATTATGAGACCTCCACTGGTTTTCCATGTCGAAAATGATTCTGAGACCTATACTAGATTTCCATGTCTGAGACAAATATTTTCTCAACTTGGCTCTCACGGTGCTTCTCGCCATTTGTCTAGATAGCATAAAAGATGCCAAGATAGCATAAAAGATGCCAGTCCTTTCCCTTGACATCCAGTAAAGTTGCATCCCTAAATAGTGAATAGTGTTTGGTTTCAGTGGTTCCTAAGTGGTGTAAACTCTTACTACTATCGTTTAATACTATCTATGAAGATTTTTTACTAATTGAAACTAAAAAATTGAATATAGAGAGTAACAAATAGCTTGATAATGCATTGTGTTACAAATAATTAAGATATGTTTATGTGATTAAGATAAGTAATTTAGTAATTTTTTTATGATCTTGGTATCTTATGTTTTTTCTTGTGATCTCCCATAGTGTTTTTTATATTAAAATGAAAAATCAATTATATTATTTATCATTTGCAAACAAAGATCGTCTTATCCAATCTTCTTTGAATTTTTGTTTCAAGAATTTCATCTAATGTCATATATATATATATATATATATGGTCCAAAGAGGTTGGATCCAATGGTGGAAAGCAAGGAGTTTTTCATTGTTGGGCAAGGTTCAATTCCCATGAGGGATTTACCTGGAGCCATGGGGGCACCTTGAGGTAGTGGTAGAACTTGTGGTCGAGCAATCGGTGAGGGAGTACGCTATTAAGGAACTCTGTAAGTGAAGTCACCAGTTCGAAACCTCTGGGGACACCTCAAATCCATCCATGTTAAGTGCTAGTGCGGTTCAGGTCGGGTGCAATCCCCAAGTGATTTTGACGGCTTAGATGCCCCTAGGTCGTGGCATCTCAGCCACAAATCAATCCCACAAGTCAGGGATATATATATATATATATATGGTATTTTACGGAATTATAAGGGATGTTCCAAGGTCTCTCTATATATATGTTTAACATTATCTTCACCATATAGTAAGTGATTGGGTTATTGATATGATAAGTTTATACTTAGTGCACATCGCAGGTTGTGTACACAAGGTTACATTATGTTTTCCACTGCCATAGACAAATTGTGTAAGTCTGAGTTTCACAATGGATAGATGGGTTTCAACATGACCAACATAGTGAGGAGGACAAATCCAATTCTCCTGAGATATGAATGTTATTGGTGGCAGTGCTTTCACAAGGAATGATATTATTATTATTATTATTAAGAGAACCTCATATAGGTTTTTATGGTGGCTCCAACATGCTTGGCAGTGGTGTAATAAACTAGCATTAAAAATCTCTAGAGTTGTTACATATGAAAACATTTGTGATATACATAGCACGTTGATGGTGAGCACCCCTTTCCTGCACGCAAAGAGAATGCGACCGTGAGGGAGACTTGTAGTGTCCTCCATGGTCAGACGTGGTCCTCTTAATAATATATTTTATTTCTTCGTTTTTTATGCAAACTTTTTTGTATAATAGAAATCTCCATGCAACCCATACTTAGTGTCTCAAATTACCTCCATTAGTTACATGACAAAAGCACTGGGTGTTTTAAATGCATGTTTGGACAAAGTCAATTTTGACTATGCTCATGGTAGCCATGATGGGTTGTCTCTAGTATCCAAATTAAGCATCTTAATCTGTATAACAAACAAATATGGATTAAATTGAAATAATTTATTTATATTCTACTTATTTATTTCATCTTTCCTCATTGTAAAACAAACAAACAAATATATGGATTGAATGAAATAAATTACTTTTATCTCTATTTATTTATCTCCAATCCGGCAGGGATTGTGCTACTACATAGCCTTTTTAGAACAACTCATATAAGAGACTTAGAAAAAGATATCAATAAGCCTACCTTCAAATCCTTGAAAGCAAGTTCCACAAAGGTGATGACTTAGAAGAATACTAAGAGATATGAGAAATTAGAGAGCATTCACAAAAAATAGGTCAATATTTGTATTCAATTAAAAACATTTCTTAATTGATGTTACTAGATGTGGTATTGCACCTTCTGATTTGCAATTATGAAATTCAATGAAGAAAATGTTGCAAGGTTAGTTATATTGCTTGTCCCAAATTTATTAATAACAATTATAGAGTCTATTCTAATGCCTTTTTTTGACAAATTTATCAAACAACTGATTCAATTTGCACATGAAAAGAAGTAGAAACTGAAGTTATAATTTTTTATATATTGGATGGGAAACATACCATTTATGCCTAGAAGGAAATCTTAAGGCAAACAAAAAAATATCATTTAGTTTAATCTAGATTCGAGTACCATAAAGATTATATGCATCAATCTAATGTGCCACAAAACATTATTACAAAAATACAAAGACACCAAAATATTTCCAAGAAAGAATTAGTTGACACCAATTTTGTTGATCATGTCATGAAAGCAAGGGAGAAATGGCTATGTAGTAATAGGTCGGGCCACCTAGGGAAGGGACAATGCCATTTTTTAATTAAAGGATCAAATTTGGAAAACTCTACCCTTGGAGCATGTGGGCAGCATGCTCATGTCAGGATTTCCCAAACATTTTTGTAAGAGCTTACCACACTCAACTCTATATTTTGGTTTGGTTTTTATGTCCTAGGACTATTTCTTCATGTGTCCTTGAGACACTTTACCCCTCCCCCCCTAGGTTAATTCATAAACACTCACCCTTTGACGCTCGATCCGATGATTGATATACTAGTATATATACCGACATATATACCTAGTATATATACTAAGTATATATATCGATGTATATATATTGGTATATATACTATGTATATATAACAGTATATATACCGATGTCTATACTTGTATATATATCGACATATATACATAGTATATATACCTGGTATATATATACTTTATCGACATATATACTAAGTATATATACCAGTATATATACCTAGTATATATACCAGTATATATACTAGTGTATATACACTAAGTATATATACTAGTGTATATACTAAGTATATGTATCTAGTGTATATACAATATATATACTAAGTATATATACCAGTATATATACTGGTATATATACCAGTATATATACTGGTATATATACCAGTGTATATACCAATATATATACTAGGTATATATACTAGTCTATATACCAATATATATACCAGTATATATACCAGATATATACCAGTATATATATTAGGTATATCGACATATATACCTAGTATATATACCGACATATATACCTAGTATATATACTGACATATATACCTAGTATATATATCGACATATATACCTAGTATATATACCTAGTATATATACTGGTATATATATTGGTATATACCTAGTATATATACTGGTATATATACGTAGTTTATATACTGGTATATATACCTAGTATATATATTGGTATATACACTAGTATATATACTGGTACCAGTATATATATTGGTATATACACTAGTATATATACCTAGTATATACACTAGTATATATATTGGTATATACCTAGTATATATATTGGTATATATACCTAGTATATATACTGGTACCAGTATATATACTGGTATATACACTAGTATATATACTGGTATATACCTAGTATATATACTGGTATATATACCTATTATATATACTGGTATATATACCTAGTATATATATGTCCGACATATATATACTAGGTATATATACCGACATATATACCTAGTATATATACATCCGACATATATATACTAGGTATATATATCGACATATATACCTAGTATATATACCGATATATATACTTTATTGACATATATACTAAGTAATGAGTATATATACCTAGCTTGAGTGTTGACTGGCTTGGGAAGCCGAGTGACACTCTGGAACCATCATTGTGGATTCATATCCCTAGCTCGGGGGTGACATTGTTGCTGAGACTTGGAACAACAATGTTTATGGTTGGGTGGAACGTCCTTGTTCTGTAGTCAGTTGGAGTCTTTGTTACACATCAAAATTCCTCACTTCGATAATGTCACATTCTCATTGTCGCAAGTGTCTCACTTTTGTCGCAAGTATCGTAAGGGTTTCATTCGTGTTTCGTAAGTGTCGCATCATGAACGACACTATGAAAACACTTGATACAACCCCTAAAACATGTTAGAAGAAGATGCCTTATCATCAAACAGTCGAAACAAAGGTTTTTCTATGAGAATTGGTCATCTTGATAACCTTTGGGAATATCAGCGCTCCCCTGCTCAGACATAGAGAGCGCTAGCACTCATTGTCTATCTAGCAGGGAGAATTGTAGCGCTCTATTTCCCATTGTAAGGGAGCACTGAATTGGTTGAGCAAATCTTGGAAGAAATCCATTTTTCTTCTAAGGATAGCTATGAATGGATCAAGTTGGTTTGGCTCGAATCTAACCCTTAGGCTACATCTAAGGGAGATATCACAACTATTGGATATTAGGAACTATGAGCTTAGGAGAATCACCTCGAGTAGACCTTATATGTGGAAGTTATGCCTCATGCAAGTTGAACTACCTTATTGACCACCATGCTTCGAGTGGATGCCACCTCATCCCCCATTACTCAAACATGTGGGGATATCCACATCTAGAATTTCAAGAAGATTCTATGTGGTCCAAATCCTTATCACTAATTGAGGGTTGAGGATCCAAAAACCCTAACCCTAGACAACTATTGGGCTATGTTAAATACCAAGCCACTAGGAGGAGAAAGGGTTCCATGATTTAGCATTTTACTTGTTTCATAGTTGAGTAAAGAATACAAGAGTGGTATTTTGAGATCATAATAAAGGAGGTAGGATATTTCGTAGCATTCTCTTAGGCCACATTGTCATAGGAAACTCCATATTGAGTGCCCCCTTCTTTGTATCTTCATTTTCATAATTGGAGAAAAGAGAGAAGAGCATAGGCCTCGCCTTCTAGTTGGGTTTTCTCCCATATTCGGTTTCCCAAAATAAATCTTGTGTTCAATGGTGTGGTGGTTTTTTTACTTGTTTATTATTTATTTGAATTTTATTTAAATCATAAATTCAAGCACTAAGATAGTAGCAATTAAATCTGATATTAAAGGAAATAACCCTACATATCAAAATATTTTAGTATAATATATGATCTGTTGTGGTGAACTTTTTCAGTGGAATATTCATGGTAGTTTACAGATCATATTGGTATCAAAGCTAGGGTTTTTGGGCTATTTGTGGAAATTTGTAAGATCCAAGAATTGTCTTAAAAAGGGGTTTCCATAACCCAAGCCATGGAGGATGAGTATATCCATAACAATCCTCAACATGCGGCATAAGAGAGGTTTTTGAGGATGGAAGAGAAAGTTGTTGATATCTCTCGCAACATGGCCCTCCTTCTGGCAGATCTAACAAATAATTTCGGACCTTTAAAGAGGTTGGTGGCTCTAACTCAAAAAATATATCTTATGAGAAAGTAAGAGATAATGAATACCAAGAAAAGGAGTCAAGAAAAGAGTTTGAGAAAGAACAACCAAGTTCCAGTGTCATCACTCATTCACAATCTATATTAAAAATGAAAGCAAAAGTGTACATCAAACCCTATCAAGGTGAGATCTCATTCTCTTTTCATGCTTAACATTAATTTTTCCCTTTTTATTTTCTTTCATTAGAAAAATGAAAAATGTGAAAACAAAAACTGATATAATATTTACTCATTTATTTGGGGCTTTTTTTGTTTGTTTGTTAATACATCGGGAAGTGTAAGGAGGACAATGCATGATAAGAGGGAATTCATTATATTACTTACATATGAGTAATCCACATTAGCAAACAATGAATTTTGTTGTCTTAGCAATGATGCAGGATAGGTGGATTCTCTTTCATGTCAATTTCCAACAATTGTATCTCAATTTTTAATGAGCATAATGATATTCACAAATTTATCAGGAAGCCTCTATTCAGGGTAATATATTACTATTCCTAACGTTGGTAAAGCTAATGACAAATTCCATACAATGTTGGTAAAACTAACCTTTTTCATGAGATGCTTTGAAAATGAGAGTTTCCCACAACCCATAGATGGAAGAGTTCTTTTCAACGTTCCCGAGGTAAAATTCCCTATGGTAATAGTTTTTGAGGTCAAAGTCCTTAGGTTGTGGTTGACCTCATGAAATTTGACCTCATGAACTTTGACCTAAGGAACTTTGAACTTTGACCTTATGAACTTTGACCTCATGAAACTTGACCTCATAAACCTTGACCTCAAGAACTATGACATTAAGAACTTTGGAATCATGAACTTTTACCTCATAAACTATGACCTTAGAAACTTTGACCTCGGGAAATATGACTCGAGAAACTTTGAACTAAGGGACTATGACATGAGGAACTTTGACCTAAGGAACTTTCACCTCGGGAACTATAACCTTAGGAAGTATAGCTAAAGAAAGATTGGATGAAAGACTTCAATAATATAGTGCTCTTATGATTCGTATGGAGTCACCAATCACTAAGACTTTACAAATCCCTTTTTGTTTGAGAGAAATGAGACCCTACCAAATAGAAGGTGCTTTCATCTTGGTCTTGTTGTTTGTGGCAATTTACCAAGTCCCCAAGCATATATTATAGATCATTTTCCCCTTTAGAGTCGTAGACAAACCCCACCCAACACCTACCTTCCATGTAACAATGTTTGTTAACCCCTATATTATAATTAATTTATTTGAACCAACCTTCATTATCCTTGAATTTAGTGATTACTTTATTGTACCACCTTATGAGCATAATGTTCAACTCAACAAAGATTTAGATCTTAAAATATATTCCATAGGTTATTTTTAGGACCGTATTAAAATGTTTTCCAAAGTTAATGAATTGACAAAGAAGATTAGTTTTATTATTCCAACATTCCTCTACAATAATATTAAAATTTGATTAAGTGGTCCATGCTCAAATGATAGCTTCTAAAAGTTATCTTGGGATTTAGACATTTTTACCAAACTTTCTAACCAAAAGATAATTTTCATTTGTAAAATGATTTCATACAACTTTGTCAAAATAAGGATAAATGACCTTTAAAAATAGGAACAATGAACCTTTCAATCAAAGTTTAGAGAAACCTTATTTCATTAGTATATTTAAAAGTCTATAAATTTAAGGTACGAGAACAAAGAATTTAATTTTTACAATATTTACTTAATAAATTTTAATGATCTTATTTTTTCCTTTTGTTAAATACTTAATCCCAAACTCAAATTCATTCAAAATAAAAATCTCATAATAACATTATATTTTTATTACTATATTTTTTTAAATCTTTTTATTTGCATTGCTTAATACATTTTTAAATATAATAAAATTATGATAATCAATTTATATATAAAAATGTCTATCCACCACATGTAAAAAAAAAAAATATGACTTTCACATATACCATTGGTGTAACCCTACATTGAAACTCTAAATATTACCATTAACAAAATTAAGTTGATTTTTATTTCATTGTCAATGTTTTTAAATAATAATTAAAAAAATATATTCACAATAATAAACACATTTATATAAGTAACCAAATTATTATTTGAATTTTTACAGATACATCTTACATTTAATAACTTTTAACGTTGAAAAGTGAATATTTATTTTTAAGTATAATCATATTAATAACTTTGAAAAGTGAATATATAATTTTAGGTATCAATTTATAACCCTTGAAAAAAAATTTATCATTAACAAAGGTACACTAAATGCAAAATCATTTAAATGACAATGACCTTGTATCATGGATTCCTTGCATTTAAATGACAATGCTCAGTGTTTGAACAAGTTGTGAAATTTTGTAAATTTGAAACTATATGAACTTCTTTGTTTTCTTTAAGAAATCATACATGTTCTTTCTGTGTGAATATTTTATGAAATAGAGTTTGGGAAATCTTGCTCGTGTGCTCAATCAATGAAACCATGATACCGTCCATTATTCTTCCTGTCCCTCACTATCTGTCTCCGTTACTCGACATGAATCTTTTGACTTCAGGTGACCTCGATTTCAGCTTGCCTTGTATTCAAGTTTCTATTTCCTGGTTTAATGCTACGGTATAGAAATTTAAAAATAAAACACATTGTAATTTTGTTAGTCTTTTTTTCCAATTAATCATGTGTTGGTGGGTGAGGAAATTCAAGATTTTTTAGTTTTATCATTTTAATAAGGAAAGTTTAATTTTATATACTGGTTTCCAAGTTTAATGGTTAAAAACATGCGCTGTCTCTTAATAAATCACAAATTCAAATAAAAAAAATAGAATATATATATCTACATAGACTTTAACATGAACTAAATTATCTCTTTTTCCACAAACAAAAAAAAGTCTCATACATAAAATTTAAAATTGAGCTTTGCTTACTTTTTCAACTATTATCTCATATATTACTCATATATTACAGTGTCATCAAGTGACAACCAACCTCCAACCAACCTCTAGCTTTACACAAATCTTACCCATGGCATCGCTTAACAAGTAAAATCACGAACTGTATAAGGCAACCTAAATTAAAGAGGAATTTATTGTAGACTTGTGGTGTGGTTACAAAGGCACAAGTTCAAGCACCGTTCTCGTCCCCAAATTCTATTTTTCAATGTTGGTAACGTTGTAGCCATCTTGTTATTTGTAACAGTAATGAAAAGCTCTGTTGATGTCAAAAACACATGGCACTGTCTAGTTTGAGAAGCATAAAATTCATATCTCCAATGGTGATAGGGGCCGATGGAAATGGATTGAGGAATGTATTCTTCATGCTTCACTTTAATGCCAATAACTCTTTTCTTCACTATTTCATCTTCATGACCAATTATGATGCTCAATATGTCTTGCTCTTTCCCTTTAACAATCTGAATTCTCCTTGAAAAAATTGTAGGTCTCTTGAGATTCTGAGCATTCCTCATCTGGAATGCTCTCTAATATGAATCCAATACATAAGTTTGGCCATGAAGACAATAATCTACCACATCAAGGTGATCCAAAGGACTGCTTTCTATGGGCATGCATTGAAAATTCTCTCTCACAGTTTTTAAACGTCCAAAGTTTCTAGTGGACACTCAATCCATCATAAGGATCAAATGAAGCTAATACATTCAAGAAGAGTGTTGTGATTATCCTCCCCTCTTCGTGCTCTCATATCCCACCCTTATATCCAGTGAAAAACCAATAATATCTTGAAACTTTTGGCTAAGAAAAATATTAAGACCTTGTTCAAACCCTATAAAACCCTTAAACAACTCTTTAGAACTGGTAAAGATAAATCTAAACCTATGCTTGGCCAAGGAGTTTACCAAATCCCTAGCTGATAATCTGCACAACCATTGCTGCTTGGGTCCCAACAACCCCCTTCTTTTTCTTTAATCAAAATCTAGGGTCCCTCCAAATTTTACTTGGATTCTTCATTTGTTTCCCTTTGACTTGATTGGATTGGTATTGGTTTGATTTGTTTCGAGATTGGTTTGATTTTATATTATTTTCTTTTGTTTGTTTTGAATTTCATGAAATTTAAATGTCATTTTGTTTTTCTTTCTATAAAGTTTTAATGTTGATGGAGGAGCTTCATAATTTGAGAGTTTTTATTACGACACATCTTTTCTATGACATTTTTTCACATTTGATTAAATTTGAATGAAAGAGAGACGAACATAGAAATTTTAATTTAAATGAAAATTTTAAATTTATCAACTTTTACTTTCGTTTAAATTATGATTATGTTTTCGTCTTTTGCTCATTAACAATTATTTTCACAAAATCATTTGGTAGGTTTAATTAATTAAATTATTTTGTTAGTTTGCATCTCATTTCAAAATAAAAATAAAATAATAATAAAAAAAGAACTATCTATCATTTGTTTGATTTTGTGAAAACCCAAAATTAATATTTTTCTCCTCTCCATCAACTTGAAGCTTCTAGAATTTTAAGATCATATTTGAAAGGAAAATATAAACAATGTTTCTTTAGAAATTAAAGTTAGTTTAAATTCATTTTTTATTTTATTGTTCTAGATTTTGTTTTATTCATTTTTGGGTTATTAATTTAGGTTTCTTTTTGTTTCACAGGTTTATATTATCAGTTATTTGGTACGATCTGATCATGGCTTGATTTTATTATCTAAATACGTTCAAGATGATTGATCCAAAAATAATATTGGATTGTTGCAAATAAATTTATGAGAAACAATAGATAAAATTTGAAAATGCGTCAAGAACAGACTTACGATTTTATGGGATTGATTGCAGCCAAACCGTGAGGAATCTAAAGAAATGGTTGAAAAACCATCTCCAAAATGGACCCATTTATCTTACACGAGGGAATTTTCCCAAACAAATGCACGATGTGAGAGATATTTGTGTCTCTTTATGAGGCAAATTTCAGGTGGCGGAAATTATTAGTGATGCCCAGACTGTTCATTCATTGTATAAATATATGAGAAATTTCAAAGCCATGGAGATCCAAGAAATTGAGGGGAGGATTTTTATCCTTTCTCTTTTGTATATTATTTATTTTGTAAACTCTTTTTCTTTTCAAATGGATTAATGGATGGTTGGAATCTTTGAGAGAATGGACAAGTATTTTCAAAGAAGAATATGGAATGTTGCTTAATAGCTTTTATCCTGTGAGTAAAATGGTTTTATTTTCATTATAATATCTTCATATTCTTTGAATAATTGATTATGCATTGATTTAAATTATCTTTAGTCAGTTTTATCAATACATGGTTAATTGCTCTAATTTATATATTAATTTTTTCAATCTTTAAGAGTCTATTATCCCAAAAATTCTTCCTGGACCATATGATGAACATATTTTGTTGACACTATATGAGAAAGCAGTTTACTCTTTGGCTTTTGTTCTGTGTAGACTTTGCAGTATTTTTTCATTGTCTTCTCAAGTAATTTCTTGATGTAAAATGTTATCTTTGTCGAATTAGTTTTAGTCAATTCTACACATAATATCTTACATCATGCTTTTCTTTATGTTGTTCATTATCTTTTGGTTTAGTTTATATCTGTGAATGATCATCTATTCAAGTATTTTGAGTTTATATCTTATGCTAGATAACTGGTAACACCATTCCTAAGAATTGTAATTTCTTTCATTTTAAGTTATTGGACATTTCAAGGTCACATGATATATAATTATTTGTCTTTCTGTCGTTATAAACTCGCTCCAGAATATGAAACACTTCCTTGAATTTCTTTAGGAAGTATTATGCTTGATTTTGTCATAGATTTACACTTGACACGGGTTAAGAGGAGCTCATACAAATACAGAAAGATGAATTTAGCTTAGTATTGTTGAGTGAGAGATTAGTAGGTGCATTGCTTTCTTTTATTCATATTTGTTTATATATGAATGAGACGATGATTGCATTAATTAACGTTGACTGTTTTTGTGTCATTATTTCAATCGTATTCATTTAGTATTTATTTCTTTAAAATATTTAAAACATCAAAAGAGTATTGTTCATATATTGTTCAAAAACTTAATTAAACAATCACTTTCGCAAGATTTTATTTTAAACCTTGTAAACTTGTTCATAATCATTGCATATTAACGCTATTAGATAAACATTTGTAATTAGTGTATTGATTGTTGAAGTTATAGCTTTAGAGTAGTTTATTTCCTTTCATTATTTTAGGACCCTAGTTGGCTAACGGAGCCATTAAACCCGTCAGGTTAGATCATACCAAACGGCTTGGGTTAATTAGACAATCTCAGTCCAGATCTATCCTTCCAGTTGACGGTGTGCCACTTATGCCCGTCAACAAATGGCACTATGAGGGCCGAGGTAATTTTAATGATTAAATGTTTTACCCCTCATCTTGTCATAATTCTAGATTTATAAATTCTTCTTTTGTGTCATCTTGAAATGCACTAGAAGGCAGGCCATAATGACAAGTTGGCCTTGCATGAGTCTTTATTTCGAATTTATTTAATTTCCCATGGCTCCCCAAATCACTGTGTTGGAACATGTTTTCCACTTCTCATTACCCGATATTCCCAATGAGATAGTCTCTCGCTTGTACAAACTCACCTTTGATGGTGGGGCGAATGTGTCTGCAAAAAACCATATTAACAAGTTTTGGTGTAAATGCATCAAGCATGATATTTCTAATTTAAAGGTTTTATGCAGATTGTTCGCTTTTACTTTAAATGGTCGGATTAAACATTGGTTTGAGTCTGTAGATGAATTTTTAGATTCTTTTGAAAACTATGATTAAAATCAATTGTGTGAAGAATTTCAGACTTTACTAATCAATAACAATTCATCTCCAGAAGGCTTTTCAACAAGAATCCACCATGTTCTCTGTAAATTTAATCTTGATGACATGTCATTTGTACTAAATCTCCTCTATGATGCTTGTATCCCTTTCATCCAGTCATATTCAATCGCGAATGATGAATTGGTTACAAATCCTATCACTCAATTGTGAGAAGAATTTTGTTCGCGGGATGAGAGGAATCCATCAAGAAACATTGAAAAAGAAAGGGATGTAGAATCTATTGAAAATGTTCTCACTGACAATCAAATTGTTTTTTCCTATGAACCCTTGCATCTTCAATCCTCAACTATCATGGAAGGAGATTTTATTGTGGGTCTAGGTATATGTCCATATTTTTCTAACTATTTCTCTAATAAGTACTTAGATTCAATTATTGAAGAACACTTAGGTGATGAAAATGATCTTAAGCGTTCTAACATTCCAATGAAACAGATTAGAGATGTAGATCTACAATTGGAAGAAGAAACCTTAAACCTTCATCCACAAATCATACCTTATCCACATGAACGATTAGACGTTTGTCATGAAAGTTTTGAATTTTCTATCATACAGGAGGAAAATTTAGATGATCGTATTATGTTGAAGGATTTATCACCAAAAGAGAGTGAAAGTATTAAGGCAAGTGAAGATGAATGTCTTGAGAATACCATTGTTAATTATCATATCTCAAGAGAATCTTTTCACGTGCTCATTTCTAATTCATTTTACTCTTTATATCTCGATCTCTTCTTAAATTATGGTGTGCATGGTATTTTACCCACGGTATCGTACCTTTTTCCATCACAATCTAATCTTTTCGATATGTCAATATTTGGTGAAATTAATTTCAAACATAACATTTATGAAGTCGGATTTGAAGTTCTTTCACTTTCATCACTCGCATGGGAAAAAGAAATGTTGCAAGATAATTTTACATGATTTATTTTTTAAAAAGACAATGCACTCATTCTTATGGAGATCAAATATTCTACATTGCACATTTGATCTTTGATTAGTTCGAATTTTAATGTTTATGCTTCACATTTTGAAACGATCAATCTCATCAAAGGAAGCGTTCAAACCAATAATATAATTGATGTCATGAATCCTCTTATGATGTGTTCCCCATTGATATATCCATTTCATCAAAGTCATAGTTGCATCCTAATTTTTATGACAGTATCTTAGAATGGCTTGAAGATTCGTATCTAAAAAATCTTCATAATAAAGATAAAGTTGTGCTTGCTTTGTTTCTACCTAAATATCTAGGAAGTAAGAATGACATGATTTTTTTATATCCTTCATGTGAAGAAATTGATGAACACTCGGAGAATTGTCAGGAGGATGGGGCACTTCGGGCACTTCGGCCTTGGTTGATGGTTATGTCAGGTCCCCATAATATTGACAACTTTTCCAAACTTACTTACATTCTTCCATGCCATTATGAAACATATCACGACAAGATTGCAGAATGGTTGGAGGATTCATACATCAAGAAGTTTCAAAAGGAAGGTAAGGTCATACTTGTTTTGTTTTTAAAAGAATATATAGGAGGTAAGCATGGCATATTTCTTTTGTATCTGCAAATACTACATTATTTTATTATGATTTTCAACTTTCTATGCCTTGCAGGATTGAAGATGCTCTTGTGGTTGCACTGGACATACGATTTTACTTAGCGTTTTGATCTATTTAGTAGTTTAGAGTAGGTTTCCTTTAGTTTTATTTCTTAGTGTTTCTCTTTGTAATAATGCAGTTATGAACACAAGTGGGCACACCATGAGAACCATAATACGAATGTTGTCAGGGAAGTCCACTTTAAATCTTTTTCTCTCTGTTTTTCGTTGTATATTTCTTTTCAAAAACGCAGTATCATCATGAAAATTTTAAAATGGAAAGTAAAGAGATAAGTAAATTTGAACTATCAATTCACCTGAATTCAACCCTGACCCAAGGTGCCGCAAGTACGATTGTACTCATCTTAATAAGGATTTTTCTATTTTCTTTTAGTTTCTTTTATTTTTTAATAACAATTCTTGGTCAAAGTAACATCTTATGCATCACTATCTTAAGAAAAGAACTTGATCGCACATGAGATTTTATATGATTTAGTTCTTCCTTTATTTTACAGTGGGATGCTAGTATATCCCAAAGCTTGGGTTTATCTTTGGCCAAAATTGTTTCTGAAAATGTGTTTTTGCTATTTCAATTTTGTTTGTTTTGATATACTTCTGATTTTGAATTCCATTAATAAAATCTGATTCAGTTTGTTGTGTGTGTGTGTTTTTTTTTTTGCTTTCTTTGATTGAACTTTCTTCTTGTGTGTCTATTTGAATAATTATATTTCTGATCAAAGAGAGATTGTCAAAGGAAGCATTAATTTCAAGACTTTTTTTTTTTAAAGCAATTTGAAACAATTCAAATAGTTTCTAATGTTAAGGTTCAGCTCAAATAATTTATTTGTAAATCATCTGAGTACTATGAAATCCTAAACGGTCTTTGTCAGAGTATTACCCATGAAATGTGTCAATATCTTTGGGAATTACGATTATCCTTAGACTTTTTACGTCATCCATATTCTTAAGGAATCACTTTTAAATGCTTCCCCATTCTCTAGATGATTTATTAAATGAAATCTAAAATCTCTAAATCATGATAAAACTTCCAGTTTTGAAAGCAAATAAATAACATGATCAACTATTCACCTATATTGCAATTAACCTCCAGTATCACCCCACTTTCTTATTCATCAATAAATCTATAATTGTATTATTATTTAAAAGTGGAATAAGAGGGTTGGAAGCACTTAAGTGTGAGAAGTGTGTGTAAACCCGTCGGGGTACTGAACAGGCTCCCTAGCAGCAGGTAAATGCACACATGATACCAAGACAACTTTGTTAGGGTACTGAACAGGCCTGCTGGTAGCGAAGCAATGTTGGGTCGAGAGGCAACAGGTATATGCTTTTACACATTAACTTTTATGGAAGTATACATCATGTGGATACAACTATTGGATGGGATTAAAGTATTTGAGTGGGTTAAATGACATCCCTGTCGAGGCTATGGACGTTTGCTGGCAGCAGTGGTTCTGTCAACGGTATTGAAGTCCTTTTATAAACATCGTGACTCTTTGATTAAAACACAACTTCAGGTTATTATCCTCTGTAAAAGCATTCTTTTCTTCTTTTCTCATATTTTTCTATAAATCTGAGCTAGTCTTAACATTGTGTAATATTAAAGTGGATTTGTTTCAAAGCAACTTAAAATTATATCCAAGTCTTATCCTTCCTCCCTGCGATGAAATTTCAATAGGTCATAGATAACTACTTCACCCAGTAAGTCGCCATTTGTTGGGCCCCAACAAACCCCTTCTTTTTCTTTAATCAAAATCTAGGGTCCCTCCAAATTTTACTTGGATTATTCGCTTGTTTCCCTTTGACTTGATTGGATTGGTATTGGTTTGCTTTCTTTCGATGTTGGTTTGATTTTATATTCTTTTCTTTTGTTTCTTTTGAATTTCATGAAATTTAAATGCCATTTCATTTTTCTTTCTACGTAGTTTTAATGTTGATGGAATAGCTTCATAATTTGAGAGTTTTTATTACGACACATCTTTTCTATGACATTTGTTCACATTTGATCAAATTTGAATGAGGGAGATACGAACATATAAATCTTAATTTAAATGAAAACCCTAATTTTTATCAACTTTTACTTTTGTTTAAATTATGATTATGTTTTCTCCTTTTACTCATTAACAATCATTTTCTCAAAATAATTTGGTAGGTTTAATTAATTAAATTATTTTGTTAGTTTGCATCTCATTTCAAAATAATAATAATAATAATAATAATAATAATAAAAGAACTATCTATCATTTGTTTGATTTTGTGAAAACCCAAAATTAATATTTTTCTCCTCTCCATCAACTTAAAACTTCTAGAATTTTAATATCATATTTGAAAGGAAAATATAAACAATGTTTGTTTAGAAATTATAGTTAGTTTAAATTCATTTTTTATTTTATTGTTCTAGATTTTGTTTTATTCACAATTTTTAGGTTATTAATTTAGGTTTCTTTTTATTTCACAGGTTTGTATTATCAGTTATTTGGTATGGATCTGATCATGGCTTGATTTTACTATCTAAATACGTTTAAGATGATTGATCCAAAAATAATATTGGATTGCTGCAAATAAATTTATGAGCAATAATAGATAAAATTTGAAATGCATCAAGAACAGATAGATGATTTTGCGGGACTAATTGCAGCCAAACCGTGAAGAATCTAAAGAAACGGTTGAAAACTCATGTCCAAAATGGACCCATTTAGCTTACAAAAGGGAATTTTATCAAACAAATGAACGATGTGAGAGATATTTGTGTTTTTTTATGAGGCAAATTTCAGGTGGTGGAAATTATTAGTGATGCCCAGACTGTTCATTCATTGTATAAATATATGAGAAAGTTGTATAAATATATGAGAAAGTTCAGAGCCATGGAGATCCAAGAAATTGAGAGGAGGATTTTTATCCTTTCTCTTTTGTATATTATTTATTTTGTAAACTTTTTTTCTTTTCAAATGGAGTAATGGATGGTTGGAATCTTTGGGAGAATGGACAAGTATTTTCAAAGAAGAATATGGAATTTCAAGTTTCTTAATGGCTTTTGTCCTGTGAGTAAAATGGTTTTATTTTCATTACAATATTTTCATATTCTTTGAATAATTGATTATGCATTGATTTAAATTAGCTTTAGTCTGTTTTATCAATACATGGTTAATTGCTATAATTTATATATTAATTTTTTCAATCTTTAAGAGTCTATTATCCCAAAAATTCTTTCTGGACCATATGATGAACATATTTTGTTGAAACTATATGAGAAAGCAATTTACTCTTTGGCTTTCGTCTTGTGTAGACTTTGCAGTGTTTTTTAATTGTCTCCTCATGTAATTTCTTGATGTGAAATGTTATCTGTGTCGAATTAGCTTTAGTAAGTTCTACACATAATATTTTACATCATGTTTTTCTTTATGTTGTTCATTATCTTTTGGTTTAGTTTATATATGTGATTAATCATCTATTCAAGTATTTTGAGCTTACATCTGATGCTAGATAGCTGGTAACACCATTCCTGAGAATTATAATTTCTTTCATTTCCAGTTATTGGACATTTCAAGGTCACATGAAATATAATTATTTGTCTTTCTGTCGTTATAAACTCACTCCAAAATATGAAACACTTCCTTGAATTTATTCAGGAAGTATTATTATTTCTTTTGTCATAGGTTTACACTTGACATAGGTTAAGAGGAGCTCATACAAATACAGAAAGATGAATTCATTAAGTATTCTATGAATTATTCTATTAAGTAGAGGAGCTCATACTTAAGTATTCTATGAATAGATTATTCTCTTAAGTATGAATTTCATAGAATACTTAAGTATGAATAGATTATTCTCTTAAGTATTCTATGAATTCATTAATCTATCTTAATAAGTTATCATTTATTATATTTTCTTACTCTTTTTAATATCTTTTAACTCTGGCCCAACTACATCTTTTGCCAATTTTATTTTTACCTTTTATAAACTTTAGGTATTTCATTAGTTTTAGCCTAAATAAACCTTCAAAATCATTTTTACCTCTGTCCTTTCTTCAAGGGACAATTACTAATTGTTTTCTATAAATTATAACCCCAACACTCTTCTTCAACGTATTAGCTTAATTTGTCCCTCATGATGGGTGGAGTGCTCAAATATGACTAATTGTAGAAACCTGCATACTCAAACGCTTAAAAACATTATGGAGAATACTTGCATTAGTTATTGCAACTTGCAAGATGATCCAATGCCTAATAACCCAGAAATGGTTTTAGCCACATCAAAAAATTAATATTTATCAAAAAGGTCTTTCTCTAATATTCCAGATATAAAACGTATGCAGAACATAAATACATAGCTAGAAATGGCAGATGAACAACAATACAACTAGAACAACACCACGATAATACCAAAATGATAATAAAATAACACCAGAAAGAGCACTTTGATTGCTGAGAGAAATGTTCACTTGCCTCTTCGAGGGGGAAACCTCCAACAGAGAAGAGCTCTATTACAATAATATCCAAGACAAAACTCCTCATACCCTCAACTTCTATTTATACTAAATATGTCTATCAAAAGAAAAATCTAGAGGAAGATCCTTCTAGAAGCGGAAGCTTCTATTAGGTCTTCTTACATTGGACTTATTCTTCCTTATTGCTAGGCCTTATTAATATTGAGCTTTATTACATGGAAATATAGTATTCTACCTACGTGAGGGGTTAGGTCTCTAACATGTCCTCCCCCTTAAAAACATCCTTTTCCTCAAGGCTTGAGATGAGGAAATTGTTGCAGAATAGTAGTTGGTTCCCAAGTGGCATCTTTTGGAGTTGTATCTTTCCTGTGGACTAACACTTCCTTGATCGTTCAATGACGCAGACGACGCTCACGTTGGTCCAAAACTGCTTGTGGTTGTAGCCAAATGGAGTCTTATTCATCCAACTCGGGAAGGTTGGTTTGATTTTGGCATTTAGTTCCAATCACCTTCTTTAAGCAGGAAACATGAAAAACAGGATGGATCTTAGAATGACTGGGCAAAGCTAACTGATAGGCCACCTATCCTACACGCTTGAGAACTGTATAAGAACCATAAAGTGGGTGAAATGGAATTATGGAACCATTAGCTTATACTTTTATAAGTTTCCAAGTTGTGATAGAACCAACCATCACTTCAAACATTTCCTCCAAACATATGAAGATTAGTACTCAATCAATGAACTTATATTTTACATAACCCTACATACCATACTTAATAGCCATAACACCATAGACAAGAGGTAGTCATATATCTAATGAAGCCACTCAAGATTCTCATCTAATGTAGAAGTCATTCCCTTTTATTTGGTCATTAACAAAAATAGTGACCAATGTGGCAG
>ML779895.1:208440-314989 GCA_009831015.1 Picea engelmannii | reverse complement strand
TTTTCCTCTTGGTTCATTGACAAGGGTTTTAACCATTTTTTTCAAGTTGTAGTTGATCTTGTTGGTGAAGGTTTTTTACTTTGAGGAATCCCTTCTTGTAGGACCTTGGTCCTCTTAGCTTATTTTAATTAGGTTAGAGATTATTCTTTCGTCATGGTTCTAATATCATACCCTAGTCCTTAATATAGAAGTGACCAATTCTTAGAGGGGAATACTTCTTCACCCCATAATCCCTAATTCGATTTTAAAAAAAGGCACTAGTCCTATATCCAACAACCAACCAAAAAACCCTAAAAATCAAAACTTTTTATTTTTTGTTTAATAAGAAATCTAACAGTGAAAATCATTTATTTGGATTTCATTTATTGTATAGTATAAAGTTAATGGATCATTTCATTTTCTAGGCATATTATTCTGAGGGTTTATGCTTAATTGTTTATCTCTAACCCTAAGGAGGAAAATCGACCCTATTGGATTGAGCTTTAAGGTGCTATGTAACATTCTTTGGGTTGATTTAAGGTGACTCTCAAATCTGGAAATTAGATTGCAACATTAAAAATCAGATCTGGTGAAACCCTAAGGCCAGGGTTTGGCACTTCAAGGTTTCATATTTCTCATTCATAGCCTCTATTTCATTTCTAGATTGTTTATCAAGCTTATCTTACATATCTAGAGGTGATTTTAATCTCTAATGTGCTTGTAACTATATATCATTTTCTTATAGGTTTTATTTGGTGAATTCCAAGTGCTTACTTGTGAAACCCTAGAGGGATTCACCATCCATTTTACAAGTTATTTCTTAGTTAATGTTTATGTATCTTTAGAACTTGTCTCTAACAGTTGTTGGGTTGTTATTGAATATCTATTTACCGAGTTTTGTTAGACTTGAATACTAATCTGAATTTGTTAAAGTTGTTTATCTTACATATCATATTTGGCACACACAATCCACTAGATCCTAACCTTTCTTTGAAGTGGATATAAGTGTGATTCATGCAATTATTTCTAGTTGAATATAGTTATAGCATTAAAATCGTTGATTGGAATCCTAATGCATTGTCTTGTTATAGATTTTGTGGATTCATTAAATTAAATCATATGATTTCATGGTTTTGTTTCACTTAAAGAGGTTTACTCTTCATTATTTGGGATACCCATTGTGGCTTATAGGAGCTAGCCTAAAGTGCAGGGGAAAGTGTATTGAGGTAACAATGGTGCAATTATCACTCTCGTTTCCTCAAATAGCCCCTATGTTGACAAGGGTACTAGTTCAAAAAGTAACAATACCTCGAATTCTCTACCTCTACCAAGCAATGGTGAAACATCCACATCCAAATTCTTGAATAGAGGTGTCAATATCCAATGTCTTGTATCGATAATTTCTTTATTTCTAACAATTCACATTGTTTCACTCCCCTATTGATTTATAAAATACATCATTATGACTTCACCTTCTTATAATGATGTACTTTTTGCATCTTCAAGAGCAATTACTTGTAACATCCTCAGTTTTAATTCCCACAAATTATAATGTAATTGTATAAATGTGAATTAGGTTAGTGAACCGATATAACTGGGGCAAAGAGCTCATACCAATTAATATGGCTAAGGGAAAAATTGTATATTATGAACATTGAAATAATTAATAAAAGTATTAATTGTTGGTTGTGATACAAGAGGGATGAAAATGATGGGGGGATATGATTCCACAAGAGAGGGGTCCAAGGGGGATTCATTCATGATTATTTATCCAACCCACATATCTGAAATTATTATCTTTGTGTAACCTTCTATTTGTTTTTAGGTGTTCTCAAAGACAATCATTTAATGCATGTAATAGGGTGGGTGTGAGGAGTCACATCCCATAGTTAATCGGGATCATGGGGCTGAAGTACAATCAACATTGGGCAAAGTGAGCAGTCAACTGACTTGGGGAAAAGGAAATCTGTATGGCCAAAATAATATAGTTTTTTCATGTAGATTTTGGGTAGCAAGGGAGGATTTGAGTGCAAGGAAGTGCACTAACCATGGTATGCTTGAAGGAAACAATTTTTTAGGCTATGTTTTATGCAAGAAATGTGGCTTGTTTGCTTGTAAAATGGGTTATAA
This sequence comes from Picea engelmannii, assembly GCA_009831015.1. Classification (NCBI taxonomy): domain Eukaryota; kingdom Viridiplantae; phylum Streptophyta; class Pinopsida; order Pinales; family Pinaceae; genus Picea; species Picea engelmannii. Next base: position 312,880 of record ML779895.1, on the reverse strand, counting down.
TCCTATAGTGCATTTTCTTATTGAGGAAATGGCTCAAGAGCCTTGTGAAGGATGTTGGGAGCACTCCTGAAACAACTGAGAGTTATTGAATTACCTAGCTAAGATACTCATGGCCAACTGAGTGCACTAAAAGCCCTAATAAATTAATGGTACATCTCGAGGGACTATGAACAGTGAAGGGGGTACATTCCTTGGGTTGTGTGGGTTGTGGGGAAGAGAAAGTTGGTGGATCGAAACTGTTGTAGGAGTAGAACTTGGGTTTTGGGTTGTTAAGTGTGGAGAGTGTACAACCAGAGGGTCGGATATCCTTGTGGACTCATAGACTTAGCTCAGGGGTGGCCTGCTATTGAAAGGAAATGAATAGTAGTGCCTATGGTTAAGAGGTTCATCCTTCATATGCAACCAATTGGTTATTTTATTAACAGATAAGTGTTCTATTGTTTTTAATATGAATATTATGTTGTGTAAATGAATATTTGAATGTTTTGTGTGTTTTTTGTTTTGATTGAATAGTTGTATTCATGTTTTGGCATTTGTTGGTAGTTGTGTGTTAAATTATGGGTCGGTTTCCCCTTAAGTTATTTTATATGTATGGGGGAATTTTAAAATTTGTTTTTTAGTAGGCTAAGTCTTTTTCTGCAGTGACAGGACTTAGTTTGGAAGGATGGTAACGTTATAGAATGGTATTAGAGTGACAGGTTCAAACACTGAGCCTATATGGGCCAGACTCAGCACGTGGAAGCTAAAATTGCACAGTCAAAGCTCAAAGAATGTTTGAAATGTGGTTGTCAGACTTTTCGAGGGAAAAGTATGAGGATATTTCCTGTAATTTCGGTGAATTTGAGTTTAGGGGTTAAAATCCCCAGTTTTGTTATCTAAAGATGCATGTGTTAGGCCTGTGATTGGTCGAATTCTAGAAATTACAGTGTAGCCATGAAGAATTAGATGAAATTGGGAGAAAGCCCCAATTTATGTAGTGAAATTCAATTAAAATTAGGCATGGGAGTGTTGCATTTCATGTGCATAAATAAATTTGATGCATATAGGGATGAAATTGGCCATAGAGAGAGTAACTACAGAGTTTCACGGTGGATCGAGCAGAGAATTCGAAATTATGCAATTTTGGAAAAAAATGAAATTTGGGAAAATTTGGGTATTTTTCCATACATGACGCCAGCATGGCATAGAGGCCACATGGTAGTGATGTGGAATTCCATGGTGGAAATTGGTGGCATTTTGGAAAGTGATGTGGGAGACACATGAGGTGGTGGTATATCCAATACCATAAACCAATATCGCATAGGAGGTGAAGCAGTTCTGGCTCAGGACCTTGTACCATGTGACACCATTAACATCATGCCATGTAGCAAGTGGATTGAAATGTTGCAACCTTAGGGGTGTATTAAACCTTGTGCACTTTTTGGGTGCGACATGGCCTCTATGTCGTTGATATTTCCAAATATTCATTGTCGGGTATTGGAGATGTGCAAGTTGACATGCGCCAAGGTGCGTGATGGGACCCACCCATACCCTCATCCAATGAAGGGGTGTCATGTGGTATCTGTTAGTTAGGGTGGGACCCTTGTTTCATCTCAGGGTCAGAGGTGTGTCGGTTGGGAAGGTGGGGCCTGTAAAATATTAATATTTTATTAATGTTTAATGTCAGCGTAAGAGAAAGAGGAGAAAGGGAGAGAAAAGGATGATGAGGCAGGCCAAGCGGGCCAAGAGAGAGACATGGCATTGCCTCAGGGTGCCATGTGGACCCAGAATGCCACATCGACAGCCACGCTAGGAAAGATTCCACGTAGGTCATAACAGGAGAAAATTGTGTCAAATCAGGATTAAACTTTTCGGTTTTTTCCGCAATAAGGAAATCTACGGAAGTTACATAGATAGTCATTGCCTATTTCTTCTTGGATTTGTCAGAAATTGTAAAATAGTGGTTTATAAACATCTAGGTCCATATCATTAGTAGAGATCCATATTTAGATGAAATTCCTGTAGAGATTATAGAAAGTAGACATGGAAACAAATCATGAAGGAATTGAATAAATTCTAAGGGGCTTCGAATAGGGATGCAAAAATAGACCAAAATCTATTATTTTGGACCACTTTTTAAGGATTTTTGGGATTTTTTGAGGATGAAAAGGGTCCCGAGATGGAAAAACTAGAAAAAATTATTTACTCGACATTTTGTATATGCATTGATCTAGACAACTTTGGTTTATTGAAATTTTTCCATAAGAGCCTTGTTTGAGAGATAGTTAGTTTGGCTAAAAATTCTAAGTCTAGAAAAAGGGGTGAAAAGGGGACAAAGTTGTCATTTCCGTATTGTTGTAGTTTTTTAATTGAAGCCTCATATTGACAATATATAATTTGTTATGAATTCTTTGTCATCATTACTATATATGTATCATACAAAATTTTCCCTAGTTCCTGACATATTAATTCTACAAGTGGCAGAAGTTGGTGTCTAGGATTAATTGCACCAGAATGAAAAATGTCCAAAAGGGGTAAATTAGTAATATTCAAATGACTATAAATATCTTCTCATGGCTCACATTTGAGAAATAACGTAGTCATTGGAAATTTCTTGGATAGAATAATCTAGATATGCACCTAGAACTATGAATTGAGCATCTAAACTCACAAGAAATCAGAAGGAAGATGACTACTACCTTAAAGGGAAAAATTGTGTGTATGTTTCTAGAATTGTAAATTATAGGTTTTAGCTAACAAATGTTGTTGTATACACATTGATCAGAAGTTTAAGGTTACTTATGGAACATAAAAAAATTATAATTAGGTCTGTGTGTGTGTGTGTGTGTGGAATATGCAAGAGAAATATGCAGATATGAGGAAAAGGCAGGTATAGTTCTTCAAAATAAGCATGTGATTTCTTTAGAAAGATACAAGAACAAGATATGTAGACTAGGTGAGAAATATAGAAGACCTATAATGAAATTTTAATGTGGGGAAATAATGTTATATGACATATGTGCATATCAAATGTGGAATATGAGTAAGAAATACCATCTAGAATACATGATATTGCATGTGCAATAGGTACACATAGAGGTGCAAAGCATGGGAATATGAAAAGTGGTTTAAATAGAAGGTGAAATAGTTTGGAATTGGTATCAAGGATGAGAAGATGCATTCAAAGAAAGAGTGTCATGTCAAGGCTTATTCACAAGATGATCAAAGGCCAGAAAGGAAGAATGTTAAGATATGATTCGGGGTCAACCGAGGTGCAAGAGTATATCACTCGATGGATGAGAGAGTGAAAATTCCATTATGTGTAGTTTTTTAATATATGGATGTAATTAGACTCCAATGAGAGGTAATCCATAAAAATTAATTGTATTCCAAAATTGGACAAAGTCCATGAATAATTGAGGTAAGTAGAAAAAGGTATCATAGGTGGATGCCAAGTCAGTTAGAGTATATTGCAGCACTCAAAGAACTATGACAACAATGAAAAGGAATTGTTGATGCATGTACAGAATGATGAGTACATTTCAAGGGTATTGAGTGAATTTCCAATGTAGAATTGGATGGCAAGTCAAGAAGAACACAAATAGGGAAGTGGTATTCAAAAAGTAACTTCTTAAGATGACACATGAGGAAGAAAATGGTTCTATGCTTGAAATGGTATGAAAAAGAGATGGAACCTAAAGGGAACTATCTCAATTGTGCAAGGAAGTAGGCTGAGCTTGTACATTTTTTTGAAGAATCAAAGAGTTGCAGAAGGAAGTGCAAGGTTGCAGAACAAGTATTGAAAGGTTGACAAAGGAATCAAAATAGTAGATCCAAGATTATTATTCAACTACTACAGAGTCGGAATGGATTGCAAGCGATAATCCATAGAGATTATCACATAAAACATGAAGCTAGTAGGTGAAGAATGTCATTTGCATGCACCAAAAGTTAAGGGGTACTCCATATCCTTGAAGGTATAAATATAGTGAAGGATACAAAGCTTGTTGCAAGACAAGGAAAAAGGATTTCATGAGATGAGATGTGACTCATGAAGTGGATGATTCATCTCTATGTGAAAATATAAGAATGCAAGAAGAAGGGAATGTTAGATATAATCTAGCAAATCTTGTCTAAAAGTACACAAAGCAAGAAAGTTGCCTCTATTATCAGAGTGCACAGCAAAAGCATGGTACAAGTGAAAATGGAGGGTGTAGCATTTTTCATTTGGAGTAGAGTTGTTACGACGACGAACCTCATATAAAAAGTACCCTCTTTTTTTTTTTAATGTGTGTGCGTGCGTGTACAAGGGAAATAAACACATTCGACTCTGCATCACCACCCGACGATGAACAAGATGCATACAACGACGAACACAACATGACGACCTAAGACGCACATCAAGTATCTACATGAATTTAACGACGATCAATCGACAAATAAATAAGACTGACTACCCGCCCGTCCTACCCTACAATGGTTAGGACCTCCAAGACACATAAGAAACGCTCAAGCCCAGGTTCCCATCGATTTTAACCATTTAAGGTCTTAGGGCTGGAAACTGTTCTGAGGAGCATGGAGGTGTCTACATCCCGCCCGACACAAGCAGACCAAGCAATAAAATGTTTACAACCAAGTACAACAATAATTAATGAACAACCACGCCCTCTATGGAAGGTGCAAGTCAGAAGGACTCCGACAACAACCAACCATTAGTTAAGACTCGACATTACCTACGAATCAATTGACAATAATTACAGATCAATCACTCCGTTTAATTTCCATTAGTCAACGAGTCACCCAATCCAGCCTTAAAATAATGTAAATTCCATTAATTGCAATTCCCCATTACTAAATCATAATAACTTATGTTTCTTAGTTCCAGACATTATATGTTATCTGTTATCAATGATAAATAAATTTCAACCTCAATACAATAGAGTAATAACCATAATTCCTTTTATATTACAATACCAAATAAAATGACCATCACATTACATCTTATATGTTATCTACAACAATTACATTAACATCACCATTAAACGATAACAACATTAACATTAACATTACCATAAACATTAGCATTGACATTAAACTTTACGTTTCATTAACATTACCATAAAACGATAATAACATTAACATTAACATTACCATAAACATTAGCGTTAACATTAAACATTACATGGAATTAATCATTACCATAAAACAATAATAACATTAACATTTTATACTATAACAACTTTGCAAGTAAAATAACAATCACATCACTTCTTGTATGTTACCATTACAATAAAAAAAAACAATATCAACATTATCCTTTTTTATAATAACCTTGCAATTAAAATAACAATAAAATTTCATTACTGTAGCATTACACTTACCTATTAAAATATCAATATATCAAAGTTACCAATTTAATAAATAATATATTCAATGGCATTACCTTTAATTTATCTTGCAAGAACAATATATTACAATGGACTTATATTTACATATTACCATATTACTATATTGTAGTAACAATACCTTTACAAATCACAATAACATTTATGTTATCAATAACAGTCACAACTACGCTTTATTTTATATTACCATGTCATTACAATAATAAATACAATAAAATAAAAAATACAGTACATTCTATAAATTATTAAGAACAATAAAAACTAGCGACCCAACCACTATGCCAAGTAAAGCCTAAAAATTAAATTGCCAACTATTGAAATGGCAATTGTCAGGACCAAGAATCAACTCCGAAATTTTTCCTGACCGCCTCATAGAAAATCCTTTCACAATCGTACATCACGCTCTTGCAGAGGTAATTATATACATTTCTAATTCAATTTTGTAGGGGCGAAAGGATATGACTTTAACATAGTTGGCAGGGGTGAATTTGGGCGATTTTTAAAACAATTGCAGAGGCGGAATGATACGGGTTCAATACAGTTGTCAGGGTGGATGATAAGAGTTTAAATGGTATCGGTTCATGCTTTAATTCAAGTTACAATATGATTCATTGTGAGAAATGCTTATGGGCCAACCATAGACCACGCCTTACACCTCAAAGGCATCCATTAGAAGGTAGAATGTTGTAAAGAGTTAGAGGGTTCTGTGAGGAAGTTGTGTAAGAAGTTTGAATTACAGAAACCTAAATCCCCTCACTCCTGGAAATGCTTCTGACCTCTCCTGCACATTGTTATTCAAAATATTAAACCATCCATTACTGAAATCTTCAATCCATTCCATTATGGAACTATTCAATCAATGTGACTGTGGAAAGCGAATGGAACAGTTCACAATTTTGAAAGGGGGTAACCATCTGACCCTTAAAAACCCTTGATTATCCTTCCCGAGTATTCAGTACAAAAGAGACGTGTTTTATTTCCTTTGCCTACTGTCACATAATTATGGAGTTGTTTCACTGCAGTAAGTTTTTTTGTTGTGTTTCGAACACACAACCAAAGAAAAAACATGATAAGTACATAAACCGGCACGACTGAAGTCCAGTGCGGTGGCGAAGTCTGGGTTCCCCATACGTTAAGGTTGAAATAGTTAGGCACCGCAATTGTTCGCAGCATTAAGGCAACATAATCATCTGTTCCCAGTACCTGGATGGTTTAAGGTGGTAAAGGAATACTACTTCTAGGGTTCACCTTCATCCAAAATATCCAGACCCATACGTTCAGACTTTAAAATTTCAAACACCCAAAAATAGTTGGAATTCAGACATATAAATTAAGGAATTGATCCAGCCATATAAATTCACCCTATAAGTTTTCAGACACAAAAAAAAATTCAGGAATTTATTCGGACAATAAAGTTTCAGGAACTTGAGACATATAAATTCGGTCATAAAAATTTGAGCTGGGTGGAGGGATGTGTTTCCTACAATGAACCAAAAACAATACAAAATATCCGCCATTATATTTCATTTCGGTGATAACTTCCTAGTACGAGGTGGTAAATCTGTAGTAGAGAGGTGAGATAAAATTGCGGAGTAGAGTCATAAGGGGCGCGTTAAGCACAGAGTTGAGCTAGCCCAGAAAACATTTAACCCCAGAGTCAAATAGGGAATAGGAGTTATGGTGAGAGCATACAGTACAAGGGCACAGAGACCATCTAGGAAACCAGATAATCCAAACCATTACAATCAAATTTTCAAATCTTTGCCTAAGTCACAATGCATTCTACTCTACAAATGAAAGAGCATACCTTTTCCTTATCGCCTGCCTAGAATGACATCCACACGCTCCGTGCCGCTCCCGCTTGTCGACCGTCGAGACTACACCGGTACCTCCCAGCCAATGCTACGGGTACTCTGCTTCCTCCTTAGCCCCCTGAGCCGCAAAGGGGCCACACACTATCCAGATAATATGTCTAGCTCCCAGCTCTCCTTGCAAGGTCGAGTTACCACTCCTCTCCGAGTTGGGAAATCCCAACTCCCACAAGTAAATCAGTGAAGTCACTATTCCGGCAGCATAACGTTACACTAACAACCGATCCCCTTCTTCCTTCTCCTTCCTCTCTTTTATAGAGTTTTAGAACTTCCAAACTTTCCCTAAATCTCATAAATCTTATAAAGATTCTCCTTCGTACAAGTGTCATCCATCCGCCACGTTTCTCCATTAATGATTTTCTTTAATTAATTTAATTATCTTATTTCCCTCACCCACCTAGAGTTACTCCTAAATTTACTCCTAGGTGTCCCTAGATTCCCTTATAGATTTTAAAGACTTTCCCTAAAAGGAAGTTGCTAAATTAGTTCAATTTAGAAGGTTCTTAATTGCAGATTCTTTACTAAGTTGACCTCTCTCTTTTTAAAATAAGTTCCCCTCTTTCCCTTTTTTATGTTACCTCCATTCCCTAGTTTCCTAATTTTTATAATTTCCCTCTTTCCCCTTTTTATTAGAGTTAAAAACGGCAATTGTGCAATTTTAACCTCTTTTCCTTTTATTATTAAGTTAATATCTTTTTACACTTTCACATGTTAAATAATTAAGCTCTTCTTTACCTTTTTATCCACACATTTTATTTAAGTTCTTACTCTCTTCATTTTACCCAAAAATTTATGAAGACCACAATTATAACTTAAGTGGTTTTGTTTTTTGTTTTTTTTTTAACTTTATTATTTTATTTTTATAGAGATATTTTCTTAAGGGTAGACAAAGTTTTACCCCTAGCGAAGTTTTAGACTTAGGACTTAGATTCTGAACAGGCGACATTTTAATTAGGGAAGTTGTTTTAAAATTTCCTAATGAGATATTTGTCTTAGGGCCATCTAGGCTCATTCCTTTAACATCATCAACGCGACGTGCCCTTCAGGACGCACTACGTGCTCCAAGGGTGCCACTTGCCTCTTTTGTTTCTTTGCGCGACATGCCCTTCAGGACACACCACGTGCTCCAAGGGTGCCACTCGCCTCTTGTGTTTCTTTTGCGTGACGTGCCCTTCAGGACGCACCGCATGCTCCAAGGGTGCCACTCGCCTCTTGACTAATTGGTAGACATCAATAACCCCTGGAGTCAACACTTCGCCAGGTGAACTTGTGGGAGACTAAGGGCTTCTAAGGAATAAGGCCCCCACCTTATTGCGCGCCCCTTAGAATCATCATGAGCGATTGTCGCAGTCTTCCCTCGTGGCATCGTGGGTCCTCTCGAACTAGGTAATCGTTAACCTACAGTTCGAGCCACGGTGAGAGTGCTAGTAGGATGTGGCATGGCTGCTGTCCACACCTCTCCATCAACCTCTTTGGTAGTCGTGTGTGGCCCCTTTACTCCATATGTGAGTCTGGTCGGCAAGCTATCGTCTGCCTGCCTCATCAACAAATCATGTCAGAACATGTCCACATTATATCATATAATCAAATGTACTAATATCACAGTAAATCAATCAAACCCCTATAGCACACTCCCTGACTCGATCCGGAGTCCAAGGGGTTCCATTGATGCCTCTGCATCCTTTAGGTCTGAAATCCTGCACACTCAGTAAAACCCAGTCAATAGCACTTGTATATGTCAATGTAGTACAACAACATGTCATCTACCCATAATGCATCATAATCAAATTCAAATGTTTAATAGCATAATAATCTGGATCACTTGCGAGCAAGTGTCCTCAAAGAATAAGTTCGCTCAGTACGATAGAGAGGGATGTTACATACACCCCCTCTTGGTATAAACTTCGTCCAGAAGTTTCACAGTATAGATGCTGAAATAAGTGTATCACAGTATCATATGTCTATCTATCAAACAAAAATGGAAACTGCTGGCACATATCATATGCGTACTCCCAGGTCGCCGAGTGTGGACTATAATTGTCCCACTGGACCTTGGCCTGATCTACCGTTCGACGTCGTAACTGTCGAACGCGGTGATCTAATATGCAGACTGGCTCATCCGTGAGCGCTCCCTCGTCTGATACCTGCAAGGAACTCACATCAATAACATGTGTAGGATCACTAATATAATGTCTCAAAATAGATACATGAAAAAAATCGTGCATACGCCTCAAGGAATCAGGCAAGGCTAGTTGATAGGCCACAGGCACCTTTCTCTCCACAATCTCGAAAGGTCCCACAAACCTAGGAGAGAGTTTCGCTCCCTTTCGAAACTTTATCAAACTCTTATGCGGTTTAACCCACAAGAAGACTCAATCGTCGACCTCGTAACTACGGTCAACTCGGTGTACATCGACATAACTCTTCTATCGATCCTGTGCTTCTTTAATCCTTTGTCTTATGGTTTGCATTTTCTCTTCCATTTCTTGGATCGCTTATGGTCCCACCAGGACCCTATCCTCAAGCCGATCCCAACTCAAGGGCATCCGACACGGTCATCCATAAAGAAACTTGAAAGGCGCCATATTAATGGTGCTCTGGTAACTGTTGTTGTAAGCGAACTCCACTAGTGGCAAGAATTCTTCCCAATGCTTTTGTTGGTCCATCATGTACATGCGCAACATGTCTTCCAAGGTCCGGTTCATTTGTTCGGTCTGTCCGTCAATCTCTGGGTGATACGCAGTACTAAAGTTAACTTGGGTTCCCAAGGCCTCTTGGAAACTCATCCAAAATCATCCAGTAAACACCGATCCTCAATCGGATATAATCCTCTTAGGCACGCCATTCAGCCTCACAATCTCATTGATGAAAACTCTAGCAATGTCAGGTTCCTGATATGTCGTACGCACAAGAATAAAGTGAGCACTCTTCGTCAGAGTGTCTACTACTACGAAAATCAAGCCATGTCTTCTTGCTGTCAGTGGCAATACAACATTAAAATCCATTGAAATAACCTCCCATTTCAATTCCAGAATGGCATGTGGTTGAAGTAATCCTGTTGGGTGTCTATGTTTAGCCTTTACCTGCTGACACTCTAGACATCTGGCCACATAGTTGACTATGTCAGCCTTCATTCCCTTCTAGAAGAATAAGGGTTTAAGGTTTGCCCTCATCTTCGTGACTCCCGAGTGAGCCATGTAAACTGCTCTATGAGCCTCTCTCAGGATCAACATCCTCAACTCGTCATTTGGCGATACGTAAATCTGACCTTTAAACCTCAATAAACCATTGCTATCAAATGAAAATCCCTCAAATCGTGGTACCACCATTGTGTTTTGTCCAATAAAACCCTCGATCTCTTTGTACCAATCATCGTCACACTGTAGAGTGAGAATATTCTCACGTAGATTTGTCTAAAGATGCAACATCGAAAAGATCCATGGTCTCTGACTCAAAGCATCCGCCACTCGGTTCACTGTTCCCTTTATGTAAGTAATCTCAAAGTCGTACTCGCTAAGCAATTCCGACCAACGCCGTTGTCGTGCATTCAGGTCGCTTTGCATAAAAATGTGTTGTAGTCCACAATGGTCAGTCTTTAATTAAAATTTTCTTCCAACAAGGTAGTGTCTACAAACCTTCAAGGCATATACGATGGCTAATAACTCCAAATCGTGCGTCGCATAGTTCTCCTCATGCCTTCTCAGTTTCCTCGAAATCTAAGCAATCACTCGTCCGTCTTGCATCAAGACTCCGCCTAAACCTTCCTTAGATGTGTCAGTGCATACCAAGAATTCTGCGTCCATGTCAGGGACCTTTAGTATCGGTGTTGTTCTTAACAACTCCTTAAGCCTCCAAAATGCTTCCACGCATTTCTCGGTCCAAACAAACTTCTTGTTTTTCTTCTATAATTCCGTGATCGGATTTGCTATCTTAAAAAATCCCTTGACAAACCGTCGATAGTATCCTGCTAAACCCATAAAGATACGCACTTCTGTGACATTCATCAACGCAGGCCATTACATAATAGCCTCGACCTTTGTCGGATCCATGGCGATGCCTTTGCCGGAGATGACATGCCCTAAGTAGTGAATCTTCGGTTGGTAAAAAGAGCATTTGGACAATTTCCCATATAATTTGTGCTCTCGCAGACACTGTAGTACCAAGCACAAGTTATCTTCATGCTCCTTCATCGTACGAGAGTAAATCAAAATATCGTCAATGAATACTTGGACGAACTTGTCCAAGTACTCGCGGAACACCCCGTTCATCAAACTCATAAATACCCCTAGGGAATTTGTTAGTCCAAACAGTAAAACAGTAAACTCGTAATGTCCAAATATCGTCTTAAAGGCAGTCTTAGGAACGTCATCCTCCTTGATCCGCAACTGGTGATACCCTGATCGCAAATCGATCTTGGAGAACACCATCGCACCCTTCATTTGATCGAATAGATCATCAATTCTCGGCAATGGATACTGATTCTTGATCGTAGCCTTGTTCAGTTGACAGTAGTCGATGCAAAGCCTCCACGATCCATCCTTCTTTCGTATGAAAATAACAGGTGCACCCCACGGTGTCACACTAGGACGTATCAGTCCCAGGTCCAGTAACTCCTTCAGTTGCATTTTCAACTCTTGTAACTCTGGAGTCGACATTCGATAAGGCATTCTTACTATCGATTCAGTCCCCGATTTTAGGTCTATAGTAAACTCCAATTCCCTCTCCGGAGGAATCCTAGGTAACTCCTCTAAAAACACGTCTGCAAACTCTCTCACCACTGGAAGGTGTTCAAGACCTTCCGCTACTCCCATCTTGTTTAACGCGAGGATCACATAAATCTTGCACCCCTTGTGCATACTCTTCCATAACTATATGGAAGAGACGAACCTCAGGGAAACTCCCTGGTTCCATCCTACAATCACACGTTTTTTTCCCTCGTCATCGACCAAGCTCAACCATTTTGTCTTACAGTTGAGTATCACCTCATGCGATTCCAACCAATCCATACCCATCACGACATCATAAGATCCTAAGATCGTGACGTACAAGTTGGCCCTCATGAAAAACTCTCCCAGGTTAAGGGCACAGCCTGTAACCTTTCCTCCAACCTTTTGTTTGGCTCCCAAAGCCATCTCTATGAAGCTAAACTTGTCCTATTCGACTGCCTTTACCTTAATCCTTTTTAGCATTGCACCAGAAATGAAACACTCGGTAGCATCCAGATCTATCAAAATACTAAGGGTCTGGTCAGCGACGGTACCTGTCGTCACGAGCACAGTCGACTGATGCTCTGCCTGGCGGTTATTCACCGCAGCATGAATCCAATGGGCTTTCCCATATCTCCCACTGTAGTGGGTCCGGCTGATCCAGACGCTCTGGTCCTCTCCACAAGACAGTCGCGCTGGCAGTGTGGCTCCCCACACGTCCAACACCCCTTCTTCGGCCCAGTAGTCCTAGTACCTGAAGTAGAAGATGACAGCCCACCGGCCTGGAACCCTGGTCTGTTCTGCTGAACAGGCCTAAACTATTTCTGCTGCAGGTGATGTTGTTGCTGATGTAGTGGTCCCCGATAAGGTGTCTTCAACTGAGGCGGCGATCGCTGGGGTGTAGTGAAAGTGGATCCCCTCTAGAAGCCACGATATCCCGGCGTATGTCTCGCTGGTGTCTAGTGATGATGTGTTCCATATGGAACCTGCCCTGCTGGTCTCGCTGGAGTCCTGGTTTGACCCCCACTAACAAGCTCCTCCTCTTCTATGAGGGCCTTCTGGACGACATCGTGCAAGGTTTGAGGCATCAAAATCCTAACCTTTGCACACAGGTTGTCCTTAAGGCCGAATACAAACCTGTTGACCTTAAGTTTCTCGGTGTTAAGGTGTGGAGCATACCATAATAGCTCCATAAAATGCGCCTCGTACTCAGGCATCGTACGACCTCCCTGTCATAAGGCGTTGAACTCATTGAGCTGATGCTCAATGAATTCCTCTGAAAGATACCTCTCTTGGAACCGTTCCTCGGAAAGTTCCCATGACACGTCTTCGACGGCCATGTTCAGCGGTGGTAGGAGCGTCTTCCACCATAGAAGAGCGCTCCCCTTCAGTTGAAAGATTTCCATGCAGACCTTCATGTTGGAGGTATAATCATGAAGTACGAAGCACATCACCATGTTCTTCAACCATGCCTCGGCGACTGCGCCATCCGGGGCACCAAAGAACTCAGGAAACTTGACCTTCTCGAGTTCGCGGTGAATGCTACCAGTACCGACCGAAGCGCGCGGCAGAACCTCAGCGGGTGCCGGTGCTCTGGCCTCATCTCTGTCCAAATAGCTGATCAATGCCTCGGACATGCGCTAAAAGGATCTCATCATTCCGACTACATCGCCAACTACTATCTGCTCCTTCCCGAGAACCTTCTCGTCTCCCTCGGGGTTAGACCCCTCTGGTGTGGATGCTACTGGCGGAGTCGCGACTCCTCCCCTAGCACCCCGTCGTATGCCTCCACGACATCCTCTAACCATGATTACCTGCACGCACACAATCAACTTGATTAGCAAAACAGTATAATCCAATCATGTCAACGAAAGTTGTAGTGATCCCAAGTCGCGGGTCGAACCCACTCTGATACCATATGTAACGAACTCCTGGTTACGACGATGAACCTCATTTAACAAGTACCCTTTTTTTTCTTTTTTTTCTTTTTATAATGTGTGTGCGCGCGTGTACAAGGGAAATAAACACATTCAACTTTGCATCACCACCTGACAACGAACAAGACGCATATAATGACGAACACAACATGAGGATGTAAGACACACATCAAGTATCTGCATGCATTTAACGACGATCAATCGACAAATAAATAAGACTGACTACCCACCCGTCCTACCCTGCAATGGTTAGGACCTCCAAGACACATAAGAAACGCTCAAGCCCAGCTTCTCATTGATTTTAACCATTTAAGGTCTCATGGCTAGCGACTGTTCTGAAGAGCATGGAGGTGTCTACATCTCGCCCGACACAAGCAGACCAAACAATAAAATGTTTACAACCAAGTACAACAATAATTAATGAACAACCACGCCCTCTACAGAAGGCGCAAGTCAGAAGGACTCTGACAACAGCCAACCATTAATTAAGACTCGGCATTACCTACGACTCAATTGACAATAATTATATATCAATCACTCCATTTAATTTCCATTAGTCAACAAGTCACCCAATCTAGCCTTAAAATAATGTAAATTCAATTAATTGCCATTCCCCATTACTAAATCATAATAACTTATTGTTCTTAGTTCCAGACATTATATTTTATCTGTTATCAATGATAAATAAATTTCAACCTCAATACAATAGAGTAATAACCATAATTTCTTTTATATTACAATACCAAATAAAATGACCATCACATTACATATTATATGTTATCTACAACAATTACATTAACATCACCATAAAACGATAACAACATTAACATTAACATTACCATAAACATTAGCGTTAACATCAAACTTTACATTTCATTAACATTACCATAAAACGATAATAACGTTAACATTAACATTACCATAAACATTAGCGTTAACATTAAACATTACATGGCATTAATCATTACCATAAAACAATAATAACATTAACATTTTGTACTATAACAACTTTGCAAGTAAAATAACAATCACATCACTTCTTGTATGTTACCATTACAATAAAAAAAAACGATATCAACATTATCATTTTTTATAATAACCTTGCAATTAAAATAACAATAAAATTTCATTACTGTAGCATTACACTTACCTATTAAAATATCAATATATCACAGTTACCAATTTCATAAATAATATATTCAATGACATTACCTTTAATTTATATTGCAAGAACAATATATTACAGTGGCCTTATATTTACATATTACCATATTACTATATTGTAGTAACAATACCTTTACAAATCACAATAACATTTATGTTATCAATAACAGTCACAAATACGCTTTATTTTATATTACCATGTCATTACAATAATAAATACAATAAAATAACAAAAACAATACATTCTATAAATTATTAAGAACAATAAAAACTAGCGACCCAACCACTATGCCAAGTAAAGCCTAAAAATTAGCAACGAGACAACTAGCGGCTGTGAGTGCATGTCAGGCATCAATAATCAAATTGGCAACTATCAAAATGGCAATTGTTAGGACCAGGAATCAACTTGGAAATTTTTCCTTACCGCATCATAGAAAATCCTTTCACAGTCGTACATCACGCTCTTGCAGAGGTAAATATATACATTTCTAATTCAATTTTGCAGGGGTGAAAGGATGCGACTTTAACATAGTTGGCAGGGGCGAATTTGGGAAATTTTTAAAACATTTGCAGAGGCGGAATGATACGGGTTGAATACAGTTGTCGGGGTAGATGATAAGAGTTTAAATGGTATTGGTTCATGCTTTAATTCAAGTTACAATATGATTCATTGTGAGAAATTCTTCTGGGCCAACCATAGACCGTGCCTTACACCTCAACGACATCCATTAGAAGGTAGAATGTTGTAAAGAGTTAGAGGGTTTTGTGAGGAAGCTGTGTAGGAAGTTTGAATTACAGAAACCTAAATCCCCTCACTCCTGGCAATGCTTCTGACCTCTTCTGCGCATTGTTATTCAAAATATTAAACCATCCATTACTGAAATCTTCAATCCATTCCATTATGGAACTATTCAATCAATGTGACTGTGGAAAGGGAATGGAATAGTTCACAATTTTGAAAGGGGGTGATCGTTTGAGCCTTAAAAACCCTTGATTATCCTTCCCGAGTATTCAGTACGAAAGAAACGTGTTTTATTTCCTTTGCCTACTGTCACGGAATTATGGAGTTTTTTCACTGCGGTAAGTTTTTTTCTTGTGTTTCGAATACACAACCAAAGAAAAAGCATGATAAGTACATAAACCGACACGGATGAAGTCCGGTACGGTGGCGAAGCCTGGGTTCCCCATACGTTAAGGTTGAAATAGTTAGGCACCCCAACTGTTCGCAACATTAAGGCAACAAAATCATCTGTTCCTAGTACCTGGACAGTTTAAGGTGGTAAAGGAATACTACTTCTAGGGTTCAATTTCATCCAAAATATTCAGACCCATACATTCAGACTTTAAAATTTCAGACACCCAAAAACAGACGAAATTCAGACATATAAATTCAGGAATTGATCTAGCCATATAAATTAACCCTATAAGTTTTCAGACACAAAAAAAAAATTCAGGAATTTATTCCGACAATAAAGTTTCAGGAACTTGGGACATATAAATTCGGTCATAAAAATTTGAGCTGGGTGGAGGGATGGGTTTCCTACAATGAACCAAAAAAAATACAAAATATCCGCCATTATATTTCATTTCGGTGATAACTTCCTAGTACGAGGCGATAAATCTGTAGTAGAGAGGTGAGATAAAATTGCGGAGAAGAGTCACAAGGGGCGCATTAAGCGCAGAGCTGAGCTAGCCCAGAAAAAATTTAACCCCAGAGTCAACTAGGGAATAGGAGTTATAACAGTAGCGAGAGCATACAGTACAAGGGCGTAGAGACCATCTAGGAAACCAAATAATCCAAACCATTACAATCAAATTTTCAGATCTTAGCCTAAGTCACAATGCATTCTACTCTACAAATGAAAGAGCATACATTTGCCTTATCGCCTACCTCGAATGACGTCCATGCGCTCCGTGCCGCTCCCACTCGCCGACCATCGAGACTACACCGGTACCTCCCAGCCAACGCTAGGGGGTACTTTGCTTCCCCCTTATCCCCCCGAGCCGCAAAGAGGCCACACACTATCCAGATGGTACGTCTAGCTCCCAGCTCGCCTCGCAAGGCCGAGCTACCACTCCTCTCCAAGCTGGGAAATCCCAACTCCCACAAGTAAATCAGTCAAGTCACTATTCTGGCGGCATAACGTTATGCTAACAGTCGATCCCCTTCTTCCTTCTCCTTCCTCTCTTTTATAGAGTTTTAGAACTTCCAAACTTTCCCTAAATCTCATTTAATTTAAGTTTTAATAAAAATCTTCTAAAAATTATGCTTCGTACAAGTGTCATCCATCCCCCATGTTTCTCCATTAATGATTTTCTTGAATTAATTTAATTGTATTATTTCCCTCACCCACCTAGAGTTACTCCTAAATTTACTCCTAGGTGTCCCTAGATTCCCTTACAGATTTTAAAGACTTTCCCTAAAATGAAGTTGCTAAATTAGTTCAATTTAGAAGGTTCTTAATTGCAGATTCTTTACTAAGTTGACCTCCTACTTTTTACCATAAGATCCCCTCTTTCCCCTTTTTATGTTACCTCCATTCCCTAGTTTCCTAATTTTTATAATTTCCCTCTTTCCCCTTTTTATTAGAGCTAAAAACGACAGTTTTGCAATTTTAACCTCTTTTCCTTTTATTATTAAGTTAATATCTTTTTACACTTTCGCATGTTAAATAATTAAACTCTTCTTTACCTTTTTATCCACAGATTTTATTTAAGTTCTTACTCTCTTCATTTTACCCAAAAATTTATGAAGACCACAATTATTACTTGAGTGGTTTTTATTTTTATTTTTATAAACTTTATTATTTTATTTTTATAGAGATATTTTCTTAAGGGTAGACAAAATTTTACCCCTAGCGAAGTTTTAGACTTAGGACTTAGATTCTGAACTAGGCGACATTTTAATTAGGGAATTTGTTTTAAAATTTCTTAATGAGATATTTGTCTTAGGGCCATCTAGGTTCGTTCCTTTAACATCATCAATGTGACGTGCCCTTCAGGACGCACTACGTGCTCCAAGGGTGACACTCACCTCTTTTATTTCTTTACGCGACGTGCCCTTCAGGACGCACTACGTGCTCCAAGGGTGCCACTTGCCTCTTGTGTTTCTTTTGCGCGACGTGCCCTTCAGGACGCACCACATGCTCCAAGGGTGCCACTCGCCTCTTGACTGATTGGTAGACATCAATAACCCTTGGAGTCAACACTCCTCCAGGTGAACTTGTGGGAGACTAAGGGATTCTAAGGAATAAGGCCCCCGCCTTATTGTGCACCCCTTAGAATCATCGCGAGCGACTGTCACAGTCTGCCCTTGCGGCATCGTGGGTCATATCGAACTAGGTAATCATTAACCTACAGTTCGAGACACAGTGGGAGTGCTAGTAGGTTGTGGCAGGGCTGCTGTCCACACCTCTCCCTCAACCTCTTTGGTAGTCATGTGTGGCCCCTTTACTCCATATGTGAGTCTGGTCGGCAAGCTATCGTCAGGCTGCATCATCAACAAATCATGACAGAACATGTCCACATCATATCATATAATCAAATGTACTAGTATCACAGTAAATCAATCAAACCCCTATAGCAAACTCCCTGACTCGATCCGGAGTCCAAGGGGTTCCATCGATGCCTCTGCATCCTTCAGGTCCGAAATTCTGCACACTTAGTAAAACCGAGTCAATAGCACCTGTCTATGTCAATGTAGTACAACAACATGTCATCTACCCATAACACATCATAATCAAAGTCAAATGTTTAATAGCATAATAATCTGGATCACTTGCGAGCAAGTGTCCTCAAAGAATAAGTTTGCTCAGTGCGATAGAGTGGGATGTTACATACACCCCCTCTTGGTCTAAACTTCGTCCCAAAGTTTCACAGTATAGATGCCAAAATAAGTGTATCACAGTATCATATGTCTATCTATCAAACAAAAATGGAAACTGCTGGCGCATATCATATGCGTATTCCCAGGTCGCCGAGTACGGACTATAATTGTCCCTCTGGACCTTGACCTGATCTACCATTCGACGTCGTAACTGTCGAACGCGGTTATATAAGACGCGGACCGACTCAACCGTGAGCGCTCCCTCGTCCAATACCTGCAAGGAACTCACGTCAATAACATGTGTAGGATCACTATTATAATGTCTCAAAACAGATACATGAAAAACATCGTGCATACGCCTCAAGGAATCAAGCAATGCTAGTCGACAGGCAACGAGCCCCTTTCTCTCCACAATCTCAAAAGGTTCCACGAACCTAGGAGAGATTTTTGCTCCCTTTCCAAACTTGATCAAACTCTTATGCAGTTTAACCCACAAGAAGACTCGATCATCGACCTTGTAACTACGGTCGACACGGTGCGCATCGGCATAACTCTTCTGTCAATCCTGCGCTTCTTTAATCCTTTGTCTTATGGTTTGCATTTGCTCTTCCATTTCTTGGATTGATTTTGGTCCCACCAGGACCCTATCCTCAAGCTAATCCCAACTCAAGGGCATCCGACACAGTCACCCGTAAAGAAACTAGAAAGGTGCCATCTTAATGGTGCTCTAGTAACTGTTGTTGTAAGCAAACTCCACTAGTGGCAAGAATTCTTCTCAATGCTTTTGTTGGTCCATCATGTACATGCGCAACATGTCTTCCAAGGTCTGGTTCGCTCATTCGGTCTGTCCGTCAGTCTCTGGGTGATACGTAGTACTAAAGTTAACTTGGGTTCCCAAGGCCTCTTGAAAACTCGTCCAAAATCGTCCAATAAACATAGATCCTCGATCGGATATAATCCTCTTAGGCACGCCATGCAGCCTCACAATCTCATTGATGAAAACTCTAGAAATGTTAGGTGCCTAATACATCGTACACACAGGAATAAAGTGAGCACTCTTCATCAGAGTGTCTACTAATACAAAAATCGAGTCTTGTCTCCTTACCGTCAGTGGCAATCCAATAATAAAATCCATTGAAATAACCTCCCATTTCGATTCCAGAATGGCATGTGGTTGAAGTAATCCTGCTAGGTGTCTATGTTCAGCCTTTACCTGCTGACACTCTAGACATATGGCCACATAGTTGACTATGTCGACCTTCATTCCCTTCCAGAAGAATAAGGGTTTAAGGTCTGCCCTCACCTTCATGACTCACGGGTGAGCCATGTAAACTTCTCTATGAGCCTCGCTCAGGATCAACATCCTCAACTTGTCGTTTGGCAGTACGTAAATCCAACCTTTAAACCTCAATAAACCATCGCTATCAAATGAAAATCCCTCAAATTGTGGTACCACCATTGTGTTTTGTCCGATAAAACCCTCGACCTCTTTGTACCAGTCATCGTCACACTGTATAGTGAGAATATTCTCACGTAGATTCATCTAAAGAGGCAACATTGAAAAGATGCGTGGTCTCTGACTCAAAGCATCCGCCACTCGGTTCACTATTCCCTTTATGTAAGTAATCTCAAAGTCGTACTCGCTAAGCAATTCCGACCAATGTCGTTGTCGCGCGTTCAGGTCACTTTGCGTAAAAATGTGTTGTAGTCCACAATGGTCAGTCTTTAATTCAAATTTTCTTCCAACAAGATAGTGTCTCCAAACCTTCAAGGCATATACGATGGCTAATAACTCCAAATCGTGCGTCGCGTAGTTCTCCTCATGCCTTCTCAGTTTCCTCGAAATGTAAGCAATCACTCTTCCATCTTGCATCAAGACTCCGCCTAAACCTTCCTTTGATGCGTCAGTGCATACCAAGAAGTCCGCATCCATGTTAGGGACCTTTAGTATCGGCGTTGTTGTTAATAACTCCTTAAGCCTCCGAAATGCTTCCACGCATTTCTCGGTCCAAACAAATTTCTTGTTTTTCTTCTGCAATTCTGTGTTCGGATTTGCTATCTTCAAAAATCCCTCGACAAACCGTCGATAGTATCCTACTAAAACCATAAATCTATGCACTTCCATGACATTCATCAGTGCAGGCCATTCCATAATAGCCTCAACCTTTGTCGGATCCACGGCGATGCCTTCACCAGAGATGACATGCCTTAAGTAGTGAATCTTCGGTTGATAAAAAGAGCATTTGGACAATTTCCCATACAATTGGTGCTCTCGCAAACACTGTAGTACCAAGCACAAGTGCTCGTCATGCTCCTCCGTTGTACGAGAGTAAATCAAAATATCGTCAATGAATACTTGGATGAACTTGTCCAAGTACTCGCGGAACACCTCATTCATCAAACTCATAAATACCCCTGGGGCGTTTGTCAATCCAAACGGTAAAACAGTAAACTCGTAATGTCCAAATCTCATCTTAAAGGCGGTCTTAGGGACATCATCCTCTTTAATCCGCAACTGGTGATACCCTGATCGCAAATCGATCTTGAAGAACATCGTTGCACCCTTCATTTGATCGAACAAATCATCAATTCTTGGCAATGGATACTGATTCTTGATTGTAGCCTTATTTAGTTGATGTTAGTCGATGCAAAGCCTCCACGATCCATCCTTCTTTTGTATGAAAATGATAGGTGCACCCCATGGTGACACGCTAGGACGTATCAGTCCCAGGTCCAACAACTCCTTCAGTTGCATTTTTAACTCTTGTAACTCCAAAGTTGACATTCGATAAGGCGTTCTTGTTATCAGTTCAATCCCCGGTTTTAGGTCTATGGTAAACTCTAATTCCCTCTCTGGAGGCATCCCAGGTAACTCCTCTGGAAACACGTCAAAAAACTCTCTTACCATTGGAAGGTGTTCAAGACCTTCTTCTACTCCCATCTCGTTTAACGCAAGGATCGCATAAAGCTTGCACCCCTTGCGCATACGCTTCCGTAACGGTATGGAAGAGACGAACCTCAGGGAAACTCCCTGGTTTTGTCCTATAATCACACGTCTCTATCCCTCATCATCAACCAAGATCAATCATTTTGTCTTACAGTTGAGTATCGCCTCATGCAATTCCAACCAATCCATACCAATCACGACATCATAAGATCCTAAGATCGTGACATACAAGTTGGCCCTCGTAACAAACTCTCCCAAGTTAAGGGCACAACCCATAACCTTTCCTCCAACCTTTTGTTTGGCTCCCGAAGCCATCTCTACAAAGCTAAACTCATCCTGTTCGACTTCCTTTACCTTAATCCTTTTTAGCATTGCACCAGAAATGAAACTCTCGGTAGCACCGGGATCTATCAAAATACTAAGGGTCTGGTCAGCGACGGTACCTGTTGTCTCGAGCACAGTCGATTAATGCTCTGCATGGCGGTTATTCACCGCAGCATGAATCCGATGGGCCTTGCCCATATCTCCCACTGTAGTGGGTCCGGCTAATTCGGACACTCTGGTCCTCTCCACAGGACAGTCGCGATGGTAGTGTGGCTCCCCACACATCCAACACCCCTTCTTCGACCCAGTAGTCCTAGTACCCAAAGTAGAAGATGACGACCCACCGGCCTGGAACCCTAGTCTGTTCTACTGAACATGCCTAAACTGTTGCTGCTGCGGGCAACATTGTTGCTGATGCGGTGGTCCCCGATAAGGTGTCCACTGCTGAGGCGACAGTTGTCGGGGTGTAATGAAAGTGGATCCCCTCTGGAAGCCACGATATCCCAACGTATGTCTCACTGGTGTCTGCTGTTGCTGTGTTCCAAATGGAACCTGCCCTGCTGGTCTCACTGGAGTCCTGGTCTGACCCCCACTGATAAGCTCCTCCTCTGCTATGAGGGCCTTCTGGATGACATCATGCAAGGTTTGAGGCATCAAAATCATAACCTTTGCACGCAGGCTACCATTAAGGCTGAATACGAACCTGTTGACCTTAAGTTTCTTGGTGTTAAGGTGTGGAGCATACCAGAGCAGCTCCATAAAATGTGCCTCGTACTCAGGCACCATATGACCTCCCTGTCGTAAGGCGTTGAACTCATTGAGCTGACGCTCAATGAATTCCTCTGAAATATACCTCTCTCGGAACCGTTCCTCGAAGAGTTCCCATGACACGTCTTCGACGGCCATGTTCAGCTGCTGTAGGAGCGTCTTTCACCATAGAAGAGCGCTCCCCTTCAATTGAAAGACCGCCATGTGGACCTTCATGTTGGAGGTATAATCGCGAAGTACGAAGCACATCGCCATGTTCTCCAACCATGCCTCGACGGCTGCGCCATCCGGGGCACCAAAGAACTCGAGAAACTTGACCTTCTCGAGTTCGCGGTGAATGCTACTAGTACCGACCGGAGAGGCAATAGAACCTCAACGGATGCCAGTGCTCTGGCCTCATCTCTGTCCAAACGGTTGATCAATGCCTCGAACATGTGCTAAAAGGATCTCATCATTCCGACTACATCATCAACTCCTATCTTCTCCTGCCCGAGAACCTGCTCGTCTCCCTGGGGGGTAGACCCCTCCGGTGTGGATGCTACTGGAGGCATCGTGCCTCCTCCCCTAGCACCCCATCGTATGCCTCTACGGTGTCCTCTAACCATGATTACCTGCACGCACACAATCAACTCGATTAGCAAAACAATATAATCCAATAATGTCAACGAAAGCCGTAGCGATCCCAAGTAGCGGGTCAAACCCGCTATGATACCATATGTAATGAACTCCTGGTTACAACGACGAACCTCATATAACAAGTACCCTTTTTTTTTCTTTTTTTCTTTTTAATAATGTGTGTGCGCGCGTGTACAAGGGAAATAAACACATTCGACTCTACGTCGCCACTCGATGACGAACAAGACGCATACAACGACGAACACAACATGACAACTTAAGATGCACATCAAGTATCTGCATGCATTTAATGACGATCAATCGACAAATAAATAAGACTGACTACCCGCCCGTCCTACCCTGTAATGGTTAGGACCTCCAAGACACATAAGCAACGCTCAAGCCCAGGTTCCCATCGATTTTAACCATTTAAGGTCTCAGGGCTAGCGACTGTTCTAAGGAGCATGGAGGTGTTTACATCCCGCCTGACACAACTAGACCAAGCAATAAAAATGTTTACAACCAAGTACAACAATAATTAATGAACAACCATGCCCTCTACGGAAGGCGTAAGTCAGAAGGACTCCGACAACAACCAACCATTAGTTAAGACTCGGCATTACCTACGACTCAATTGACAATAATTACAGATCAATCACTCCGTTTGATTTCCATTAGTCAATGAGTCGCCCAATCCAACCTTAAAATAATGTAAATTCAATTAATAGCAATTCCCCATTACTAAATCATAATAACTTATTGTTCTTAGTTCCAGACATTATATTTTATCTGTTATCAATGATAAATAAATTTCAACCTCAATACAATAGAGTAATAACCATAATTCCTTTTATATTACAATACCAAATAAAATGACCATCACATTACATCTTATATGTTATCTACAACAATTACATTAGCATCACCATAAAACGATAACAACATTAACATTAACATTACCATAAACACTAGCGTTAACATCAAACTTTACATTTCATTAACATTACCATAAAACGATAATAACATTAACATTAACATTACCATAAACATTAGCGTTAACATTAAACATTACATGGCATTAATCATTACCATAAAACAATAATAGCATTAACATTTTATACTATAACAACTTTGCAAGTAAAATAACAATCACATCACTTCTTGTATGTTACCATTACAATAAAAAAAAACAATATCAACATTATCCTTTTTTAATGCATACGCCCCTCCCTTCACAACACACAGTTTGTCCATGAACCAAAGAATGGTCTCGCTTGCAGCCACGACCATAGTGAAGGACAAGGACAAGTATTCAGTTGGCCTGACGACTCCACTGAGCGCAGTAGCGGCTCCTTCATGCTACTACCTGCTCACCATTGTGAATGGAGGACTACCCAGCAAGGCAGAATGGATTCGCTTCATCAGTTAAAATGGCCTTGATTTAGGATTTCGGAATTTATTACCAACTAAAGGAATCTATTACCAGCTAAAGTTCAGACGCCTCACAGACAGGAAATTATATAAAGTAATAACATAATACAGTTTTTAATTTAAATTTTAAATATGGCGTAGTGGCAAAATTTATTAAAATTTCAGTTGTAAGTTTTTAATGAAAAGAGTGGGTGGTTATTATTTTTTAATTTTTCCGGTGAGTGTTATTTAATAAAAAAAAAAAGTAGAAATATTTGTTTGGTTTGTAAGTCTGTAGATTTTCACTTTTGTATTCATTTTTAAAGTTACATCATATTTTTTTTAATAATATTTAATATAAATTTAGATATTATTCCAATTATAATATTACTTTTTTCCAAAATTTATGGTTTACATAAAACCAGATATTACCATATAACTTCTTATCCAAAATTTATAAAAACAATTGAAAAATATATATAATTTTTAAAAAATAATTTATAATTACAATTATATAATTAATTAATTAATTTTTTTTGGACTTCTAACCACAAGCTTTACCTATTTCTAAAACATTAATTGACACACTTTAATTTGAAATTGAAATATTTTAGTTTTGATAATAATAATAGTAATAATCTATTTCTAAGGTTACTACCAAGCCATATACCAAATTGGTGTATGAGACCCCCCTGTTTGTGGGACAAGGGACCCTCTCCGTGTAGGAATTTGATTGTTAAAGTCTACAGAGGTATACATACCCTGCCCCTTTTGGATTTGAACCCGTGACCTCAAAGGAGGAAACCCATACTTTCACAGTTTGTTAACAATGAGATTATGCTTTAAAGTTTGCATAGTGTTTGGAGGTTTTCATGGCATAATGCATGACGGTAAGAATTTAACTCTCAAGTTTCCATGGCATTGTAATAAGATGAATTTCATTATCAACTTTCTCAAATACCTCTCTTTTAAGGTTATAGTTTGAACTTTGTAAAGTCATATGTCTCATGCGTAGGACCACAAGAGTACACCTAGAGGTTATAGTGTAGCGGTCATAATCAACCTCGTCTCACATGAGTGCCCCTAGTTGTCAATTGTGTCAGATACAAAAGATTAAATAAATAAATAGATAAATTAATTAATAAATTTTCAAGTAACGATTTAAGATTTGTTTCGAGTTTTTTTATCTGTTATCGTACTAGTTGTTAAATCCACCGGTAGCATTTATTTTCGATTCGATGGTCAATTTTAAGGTTTTTGTCCAGATGTCAAGGTCACGATTTTAAACTAGTTTAAAATCATGAAGAAGGCTTCAATTAGTCTTGGAAACCCCTCATTCATTGCCTTGATCAATGATCTCTCCTAACTAATCTACCTCACTTCTTCTCACTTCTAACCAGAATCTTCGATCCTCTTCCTTTACCCCCGCCCCAATATATCTCACTTCTGGTCCTCGTCCTTTGCCCCCCCCCTCTCTTTATTTTATATATTGACCTTCTCCTTTTTTTTTGTCAAGTAATCCTTGCCCCTCTTTAATATATTGGCTTTCAACTTCATAGTGCTATTACAGGGGTGGCATCGTGCATTAATTATTTTATCTGATTTTGAGCCCTCTTCCAACTCTACATCCCCTCTGAGTTCTGACAACTCTACAACCATCATCTTGACAGTACAACTCTGCATCCCCTCTGACAACTCTACAGCCATCCCTTCATAATGCCTCCTACCCACCGCCTCCATTGCATGTACATAGCCATTTGCAATTACTTGTTTAATTTTTTTTGGTTATTTTAACTTATTTTATGGGATTTTAATATTGCAATGAGTTTGATAGGTTACAATGGGAGAGCGACAAAATTATCCTTCTCCTACACAAAATATGTCTTGTCAATACTATCTTGGTTCGAGGATTACACCAAGTTGGTAGGATTGCTAGAATAGTGCTCTTCATCCTTTTAAGTATGATGGAACACAATCAGCTACTTTCCATAATTATGGGGGCTTGCATAATGCATTTTCGAATGGTTCTGGAAGAAAAGTAACTTTTTCCCCAGGCCATTCACCTGTGTTTATTCCAGTGCATGCAGAGAAAGGTTTTACTGGTTTTATGATTGATTTCCTCATGGGAGGGGTTTATGCTGCAATATCAAAAACTACAGCTACCCCTATTGAGCGTGTCAAACTATTGATACAAAACTAGGATGAGATGTTGAAGTCTGGACGTCTTTCTGAGCCATCCAAAGGAATTACAGATTGTTTTGGTAGGATAATCAAGGAAGAAAGTGTGATTTCCTTGTGGAGAGGAAACACTGCAAATGTAATCCGTTATTTTCCCACTTAGGAAACACTGCAAAAACTTTTCATTGTTTTTTTTTTTAACTTTCATTTGGACCACCTCCTCACATGCTATTATAGAAGCAGAGATTGCACCCTGATGCACAACAGACAATCGAACTTCATTTAGAGAAAATGGCATACTTGTTCAGCCAAATCCATGTATTCAAGGGTGAGCAAGCACGAACAAGAAGTAGGGATTTCAATGTGATGCACAACAACTGAACAAGACGAAGGCAGATAATCACAAAGGTGAGTTAAATCCCTCGCTCTGAGAAGAATCAGGTCTGGAGAACCTTCTCAATTCAACAAACTGGCCAGCACAGGTACAAAATACTCGATTGATAAGCTGGCAAGACTGTTCTCGGTCGCCATGGATAAAACATTGCGCAATTCAGTAAGCCCCTCTGTCTGACTGAAATAATCACCGTCATCTCACAATCTCTCTAGAATTTCCTTCATCCGGTCGTTCTAAGGGGGCAAAATGTCATAATAACCAGTGAATTCCCAAAGCCGGCCCTCGAAGGCAGTGGGCGAGTAGTAATGACTCTGGACGTCGAGGCCCTCATTGTCAGCATCGTCGATGAAATCATGTTCACCAGTCCCATTCTTGATCCTGCTCCTGAACCATATTCACCATTGCTTCTTTTCTATTTCTTGTCGGTTTCTTCTTTTTGTCCAACAGAAGCTCTGACGACGCTCCGACGGGGGATTCCATGCTATCAGAGGATCGATTCAAGCGACGAGTGGGTGTCAGGGTGCGGGCAACGAGGGTCGATGGAGGTTGTTCGGTTCTATCTCATTTCTTCTTGTTGTTGCTACTGTTATCTGTGGTCAAAGAAGTAATAAAAGTGGGTGGCCTTTGCGCGTATGGCTCCTTGCTTCCATAAAAATAATTTGGGCTCCCAAGGACATTCCTTGAGTCCCTCGTAGCTAAAATCATGTTGCTTGCGTGTCTGCATTTCAAACTAGCGAAGCAAGGGAAGCATTCTGGTGGAGGTGATGGGGGTTTGGATTTAGCCGAATGCAAATTCCTGCTTTTCATCCAACACGGGTCTTTACCTTTTGTTGTAGAAAAAATTTCTTTATATATGTCGAATGGCTTGATGGGATTATGAGACCTCCACTGGTTTTCCATGTCGAAAATGATTCTGAGACCTATACTAGATTTCCATGTCTGAGACAAATATTTTCTCAACTTGGCTCTAAGTTGCATAGCAGCATAACAAACGCAAAAATAGGTTCGCTGCAAAACTTTATTTCAACGAAGAGAAAGTCTATTTTGCGAGCAAACTCATTGATGCATTATTGCATTATAACATTTTCCTAGTGATATTCCAAAAAAAAAAATTGGCCTCGCAGTGCTTCTTGCCATTTGTCTAGATAGCATAAAAGATGTCAGTCCTTTCCCTTGACATCCAGTAAAGTTGCATCCCTAAATAGTGAATAGTGTTTTGTTTCAGTGGTTCCTAAGTGGTGTAAACTTTTACTACTATCATTTGCATTTAATACTATCTATGAAGATTTTTTCAATGTACAGAGAGGAAACTAATTGAATAAAGAGAGTAACAAATAGCTTGATAATGCATTGTGTTACAAATAATTAAGATATGTTTATGTGATTAAGATAAGTAATTTAGTAATTTTTTTATGATTTTGGTATCTTATGTTTTTTCGTGTGATCTCTCATAGTGTTTTTTATATTAAAATGAAAAATCAATTATATTATTTATCATTTGCAAACAAAGATCGTCTTATCCAATCTTCTTTGAATGCTTGTTTCAAGAATTTCGTCTAATGTCATATATATATA
The DNA here is from genome assembly GCA_009831015.1 of Picea engelmannii. NCBI lineage: Eukaryota > Viridiplantae > Streptophyta > Pinopsida > Pinales > Pinaceae > Picea > Picea engelmannii. The sequence goes on along the minus strand of ML779895.1, from coordinate 283,781 downwards.
TGGTCCAAAGGGGTTGGATCCAATGGTGGAAAGCAAGGAGTTTTTCATCATTGGGCAAGGTTCAATTCCCATGAGGGATTTACCTGGAGCCATGGGGGCACCTTGAGGTAGTGGTAGAACATGTGGTCAAGCAATCAGTGAGGGAGTACACTATTAAGGAACTCTGTAAGTGAAGTCACAAGTTTGAAACCTCTGGGGACACCTCAAATCTAGCCATGTTAAGTGCTAGTGTAGTTAAGGTCGGGTGCGATCCCCAAGTGATTTTGACGGCTTAGATGCCCCTAGGTCGTGGCATCTCAGCCACAAACCAATCCTGCAAGTCACGGATATTTAACTAACAATATATATATATATATATATATATATATATATATATATATATATGGTATTTTACGGAATTATAAGGGATGTTCCAAGGTCTCTCTATATATGTGTTTAACATTATCTTCACCATATAGTAAGTGATTGGGTTATTGATATGATAAGTTTATACTTAGCGCACATCGCAGGTTGTGTGCACAAGGTTACATTATGTTTTCCACTGCCATAGACAAATTGTGTAAGTCTGAGTTTCACAATGGATGGATGGGTTTCAACATGACCAACATAGTGAGGAGGACAAATCCAATTCTCCTGAGGTACGAATGTTATTGGTGGCAGTATTTTCACAAGGAATGATATTATTATTATTATTATTAAGAGAACCTCATATAGGTTTTTATGCTGGCTCCAACAGGCTTGGCAGTGGTGTAATAAACTAGCATTAAAAATCTCTAGAGTTGTTACATATGAAAACATTTGTGATATACATAGCACGTTGATGGTGAGCACCCCTTTCCTACACGCAAAGAGAATGCAACCATGAGGGAGACTTGTAGCGTCCTCCATGGTCGGACGTGGTCCTCTTAATAATATATTTTATTTCTTCGTTTTTTATGCAAACTTTTTTTTATAATAGAAATCTCCATGCAACCCATACTTAGTGTCTCAACTTACCTCCACTAGTTACATGACAAAAGCACTAGGTGTTTTAAATGCATGTTTGGACAAAGTCAATTTCGACTATACTCATGGTAGCCATGATGGGTTGTCTCTAGTATCCAAATTAAGCCTCTTAATCTGTATAACAAACAAATATGGATTAAATTGAAATAATTTATTTATATTTATACTTATTTATTTCATCCTTCCTCAATGTAAAACAAACAAACAAATACATGGATTGAATGAAAAAATTTACTTCTATCTCTATTTATTTATCTCCAATCCGGCAGGGACTGTGCTACTATGTAGCCTTTTTAGAACAACTCATATAAGAGACTTAGAAAAAGATATCAGTAAGCCTACCTTCAAATCCTTGAAAGAAAGTTCCACAAAGGTGATGACTTAGAAGAATACTAAGAGATATGAGAAATTAGAGAGCATTCATAAAAATTAGGTCGATATTTTTATTCAATTAAAAATGTTTCTTAATTGATGTTACTAGATGTGGTATTGCACCTTTTGATTTGCAATTATGAAATTCAATGAGAAAATGTCGCAAGGTTAGTTATATTGCTTGTCCCAAATTTATTAAAAACAATTATAGAGTCTATTCTAATGCCTTTTTTGACAAATTTATCAAACAACTGATTCAATTTGCACATGAAAAGAAGTAGAAACTAAAGTTATAAATTTTTATATATTGGATGGGAAACATACCATTTATGCCTAGAAGGAAATCTTAAGGCAAAAAAAAATATATCATTTAGTTTAATCTAGATTCCAGTACCATAAAGATTATATGCATCAATCTAATGTGCCATAAAACATTATTACAAAAATACAAAGACACCAAAATATTTCCAAGAAAGAATTAGTTGACACCAATTTTGTTGATCATGTCATGAAAGCATGGGAGAAATGGCTATGTAGTAATAGGTCAGACCACCTAGGGAAGGGACAATGCCATTTTTTAATTAAAGGATCAAATTTGGAAAACTCTACCCTAGGAGCATGTGGGCAGTGTGCTCATGTCAGGATTTTCCAAACATATTTGTAAGAGCTTACCACACTCAACTCTATATTTTGGTTTGGTTTTTATGTCCTAGGACTATTTCTTCATGTGTCCTTGAGACACTTTACCCCTCCCCCCAGGTTAATTCATAAACACTCACCCTTTGACGCTCGATCAGATGATTGATATACTAGTGTATATACCTGTATATATACTAGTGTATATACAGCCTGAGTGGGCCTAATGGTTAAGAACATGTGTTTCCTCTTAAGAGGTCACAGGTTCAAATCCAAAGGGGGGTAGGGTATGTATACCTCCGTAGACTTTACCAATCAAATCGTTGGGCGGAGGGGGGTCCCTTGTCCCACAAACAAGGGGGTCTCATACACCAATTTGGTGTGTTGGCTTGGCCGTGACTTTAAAATAGATTATCATTATTATTATTATTATATACCTATATATATACCGAGCACCTCCCCCCACGTTATACTGGTATATATACTTGTATATATATCGACATATATACATAGTATATATACCGATATATATAATTATATATATACCGACATATATACCTAGTATATATACTAAGTATATATATCGATGTATATATATTGGTATATATACTATGAATATATAACAGTATATATACTAAGTATATATATTGGTGTCTATACTTGTATATATATCGACATATATACATAGTATATATACCTGGTATATATATACTTTATCGACATATATACTAAGTATATATACCATTATATATCGGCATATACTAGGTATATATACCTAGTATGTGTTGATATATATTGGTATATATACTTAGTATATATGTCGATAAAGTATATATATCGGTATATACTAGGTATATATGCCTAGTATATATACCAATATATACACTATTGTATATACACTAAGTATATATACTAGTGTATATACAATATATATACTAGGTATATATACCAGTATATATACTGGTATATATACTAGGTATATATACTAGTGTATATACCAATATATATACTAGGTATATATACCAGTATATATATTGGTATATATACCTAGTATATATACTCGTATATATACCTAGTATATATACTCGTATATATACCTAGTATATATACTGGTATATACACTAGTATATATACCTAGTATATATACGGGTATATATACTAGTATATACCTAGTATATATACTGGTATATATACCTAGTTTATATATTGGTATATACACTAGTATATATACTGGTACCAGTATATATACTGGTATATACACTAGTATATATACTTAGTATATACACTAGTATATATAATGGTATATACCTAGCATATATATTGGTATATATACCTAGTATATATACTGGTATATACACTAGTATATATATTGGTATATACACTAGTATATATACTTAGTATATACACTAGTATATATACTGGTATATACCTAGTATATATACCTATTATATATACTGGTATATATACCTAGTATATATATGTCTGACATATATATACTAGGTATATATACCGACATATATACCTAGTATATATACGTCTGACATATATATACTAGGTATATATATCGACATATATACCTATTATATATACCGGTATATATACTTTATCGACATATATACTAAGTAATGAGTATATATACCTAGCTTGAGTGTTGACTGGCTTGGGAAGTCGAGTGACACTCTGGAACCGTCATTGTGGATTCATATCCTTGGCTCGGGGTGACACTATTGTTGAGACTTGGAACAACAATGTTTACGGTTGGGTGGAACGTCCTTGGTCTGTAGCTAGTTGGAGTCTTTGTTACACATCAAAATTCCTCACTTCGATAATGTCACATTCTCATTGTCGCAAGTGTCTCACTTTTGTCGCAAGTATCGTAAGGGTTGCATTCTTGTTCCGTAAGTGTCGCATCGTGAACGACACTATGAAAACACTTGATACAACCCCTAAAACATGTTAGAAGAAGATGCCTTATCATCAAACAGTCGAAACAAAGTTTTTTTTATGAGAATTGGTCATCTTGACAACCTTTGGGAATATCAGTGCTCCCCTGCTCAGACGTAGGGAGCGCTAGCGCTCATTGTCTATCTAGTGGGGAGAATTGTAGCGCTCTATTTCCCATTGTAAGGGAGCACTGAATTGGTTGAGCAAATCTTGGAAGAAATCCATTTTTCTTCTAAGGATAGCTATGAATGGATCAAATTGGTTTGGCTCGAATCTAACCCTTAGGCTACATCTAAGGGAGATATCACAACTATTGGATATTAGGAACTATGAGCTTAGGAGAATCACCTCGATTAGACCTTATATGTGGAAGTTATGCCTTATGCAAGTTGAACTACCTTATTGACCACCATGCTTCGAGTGGATGCCACCTCATCCCCCATTACTCAAACATGTGGGGATATCCACATCTAGAATTTCAAGAAGATTCTATGTGGTCCAAATCCTTATCACTAATTGAGGTTTGAGGATCCAAAAACCCTAACCCTAGACAACTATCAGGCTATGTTAAATACCAAGCCACTAGGAGGAGAAAGAGTTCCATGATTTAGCATTTTACTTGTTCCATAGTTAAGTAAAGAATACAAGAGTGGTATTTTGAGAGCATAATAAAAGAGGTAGGATATTTCGTAGCATTCTCTTAGGCCACAGTGTCATAGGAAACTCCATATTGAGTGCCCCCTTCTTTGTATCTTCATTTTCATAATTGGAGAAAAGAGAGAAGATCATATGCCTTGCCTTCTAGCTGGGTTTTCTCCCATATTCGGTTTCCCAAAATAAATCTTGTGTTCAATAGTGTGGTGGTTTTTTTACCTGTTTATTCTTTATTTGAATTTTAGTTATTTCATAAATTCAAGCACTAAGATAGTAGCAATTAAATCTGATATTAAAGGAAATAACCCTACATATCAAAATATTTTAGTATAATATATGATCTGTTGTGGTGAACTTTTTCAGTGGAATATTCATGGTAGTTTATAGATCATATTGGTATCAAAGCTAGGGTTTTTGGGCTATTTGTGGAAATTTGTAAGATCCAAGAATTGTCTTAAAAGAGGGGTTTCATAACCCTAGCCATGGAGGATGAGTATATCCATAACAATCCTCAAGATGCAGCATAAGAGAGGTTTTTGAGGATGGAAGAGAAAGTTGTTGATATCTCTCGCAACATGGCCCTCCTTCTGGCAGATCTAGCAAATAATTTTGGACCTTTAAAGAGGTTGTTGGCTCTAAATCAAAAAATATATCTTATGAGAAAGTAAGAGATAATGAATACCAAGAAAAGGAGTCAAGAAAAGAATTTGAAAAAGAACAACCAAGTTCCAGTGCCATCACTCATTCACAATCTATATTAAAAATGAAAGCAAAACTGTACATAAAACCCTATTAAGGTGAGATCTCATTCTCTTTTCATTCTTAACATTAATTTTTCCCTTTTTCTTTTCTTTCATTAGAAAAATGAAAAATGTGAAAACAAATATTGGATGAAAGTGTTTGGACTGATATAATATTTACTCATTTATTTGGGGCTTTTTTTGTTTGTTTGTTAATACATCGGGAAGTGTAAGGAGGACAATGCATGATAAGAGGGAATTCATTATATTACTTACATATGAGTAATCCACATTAGCAAACAATGAATTTTGTTGTCTTAGCAATGATGCAGGATAGGTGGATTCTCTTTCATGTCAATTTCCAACAATTGTATCTCAATTTTTAATGAGCATAATGATATTCACAAATTTATCAGGAAGCCTCTATTCAGGGTAATATATTACTATTCCTAACGTTGGTAAAGCTAATGACAAATTCCATACAATGTTGGTAAAACTAACCTTTTTCATGAGATGCTTTGAAAATGAGAGTTTCCCACAACCCATAGATGGAAGAGTTCTTTTCAACGTTCCCGAGGTAAAATTCCCTATGGTAATAGTTTTTGAGGTCAAAGTCCTTAGGTTGTGGTTGACCTCATGAAATTTGACCTCATGAACTTTGACCTAAGGAACTTTGAACTTTGACCTTATGAACTTTGACCTCATGAAACTTGACCTCATAAACCTTGACCTCAAGAACTATGACATTAAGAACTTTGGAATCATGAACTTTTACCTCATAAACTATGACCTTAGAAACTTTGACCTCGGGAAATATGACTCGAGAAACTTTGAACTAAGGGACTATGACATGAGGAACTTTGACCTAAGGAACTTTCACCTCGGGAACTATAACCTTAGGAAGTATAGCTAAAGAAAGATTGGATGAAAGACTTCAATAATATAGTGCTCTTATGATTCGTATGGAGTCACCAATCACTAAGACTTTACAAATCCCTTTTTGTTTGAGAGAAATGAGACACTACCAAATAGAAGGTGCTTTCATCTTGGTCTTGTTGTTCGTGGAAATTTACCAAGTCCCCAAGCATATATTATAGATCATTTTTCCCTTTAGAGTCGTAGAGAAACCCCACCCAACACCTACCTTCCATGTAACAATGTTTGTTAACCCCTATATTATAATTAATTTATTTTAACCAACCTTCATTATCCTTGAATTTAGTGATTACTTTATTGTACCACCTTATGAGCATAATGTTCAACTCAATAAAGATTTAGATCTTAAAATATATTCCATAGGTTATTTTTAGGACCGTATTAAAATGTTTTCCAAAGTTAATGAATTGACAAAGAAGATTAGTTTTATTATTCCAACATTCCTCTACAATAATCTTAAAATTTGATTAAGTGGTCCATGCTCAAATGATAGCTTCTAAAGGTTATCTTGGGATTTAGACATTTTTACCAAACATTCTAACCAAAAGATAATTTTCATTTGTAAAATGATTTCATACAATTTTATCAAAATAAGCACAAATGGCCTTTAAAAATAGGAATAATGAACCTTTCAATGCAAAGTTCACAGAAGCCTTGTTTCATTAGTATATTTAAAAGTCTATAAATTTAAGGTACTAGAACAAAGAATTTATTTCTTATGATATTTACTTAATAAATTTTAATGATCTTATTTTTTCCTTTTGTTAAATGCTTAATCCCAAACTCAAATTCATTCAAAATAAAAATCTCATAATAACATTATATTTTTATTACTATATTTTTTAAAATCTTTTTATTTGCATTGCTTAATACATTTTTAAATATAATAAAATTATGATAATCAATTTATATATAAAAATGTCTATCCACCACATGTAAAAAAAAAATATGACTTTCACATACACCATCAATGTAACCCTACATTGAAACTCTAAATATTACCATTAACAAAATTAAATTAATTTTTATTTCATTATCAATATTTTTAAATAATAATTAAAAAAAATTATTCACAATAATAAACACATTTATATAAGTAACCAAATTATATGCATCTTACATTTAATAACTTTTAACTTTGAAAAGTGAATATTAATTTTTAAGTATAATCATATTAATAACTTTGAAAAGTGAATATATAATTTTAGGTATCAATTTATAAGTCTTGAAAAAAAATTATCATTAACATAAACTAAATGCAAAATCATTTAAATGACAATGACCTTGGTATCATGGATTTCTTGCATGATTGTTTGTTTGTTTTAAGTTTAGGTGTCAAATAAGATTAAATCAAAACAAAACATTCTTAGAGGATGAGAATACCATGGATTCCTTACATAATTGCTTGCATTATTATTTGTTTTATGTTTTTACATAATTGTTTGCATTATTGTTTGTTTGTTTTATGTTTTTAAATAATTGTTTGCATTAATGTTTGTTTGGTTTATGTAAGATGATATGGTGAAATTATATTAAATCAAAACAAAAAAATTTAGAGGATGAGAATATCCACACACATTGAAATTAGATTAAATCCATACAATTTTATAAATATCAGTTTTTTTTTAATTATAAAAATAAATTGAAAATATGTTTTCGTAAAGGTAAATCAAAATTATTATATAATCACCAATGGCAATTCAATCATTCTATTCTATAAAAAAAATTATAGAATAGAACTTACAGTCAGAAGATGAAACAAAAACAAAATATAAGAGGGATCTTTACATGAAGGTTATTCCCGCTGTAAATGTAAAACCTCCCTTTGCAGGTCACAACGTTCATGTATCTTTTTATGAAGAAAATGCAAGCACAAAACCCTCACTAACTAAAAAAATCTCACATAACCCTCACCAGTGTATTAAAGAACAAAATCTCACATATCAGTGGTTTTGAAATTAAAGTCACTAAAACATTGCAGATAAACCACCTCTGAAAAATGCACTCTATAGTTATTGAACATTTTCACTTTTAAGACTATGTATACTACTCATCGCTAGTATACATCCAAGATAAATATCGATTAGTTCAAGGTCAGGAGAGATTGAAAGAAAATCAAGGTGATCCGGTTATGCGTTTAGATAGTGGGAGAAGCATTACATGAAGGCACTTCTATCCATTTCACCACCAACATGGTTATTATTTCTTATTTATTCCATTGAATGAAGCCATTTGTATTGAAAACGATAGATTAAGAAAAAAAACATGTTAAACAAATAAGTTACCATGTACAGAAAGCACAACAGATTAAGAAAAAATAAGATGTTATTGTGATAACCTCTACAACAGAGGCATGAGAAAGCACTAGCAGCAATGATGGGTATAACTGTAGCGTCTATTTCACCACACATTGGAGGTATACCATGCATGCCAGATCCAACTCCTTTATAATACCATGTTGGCAAACCACTGATTCCATTTATTCCTGCAATCTTCATTGTCCATTCTAATACATTTGCAGATGTCACCATTCCTGGGAGAACAACCTCTGCAGAAATACAAATAAAAACATAAAATTTAGATTGTATCAAAGCTTTTAAAAATCTTACAGAACTTCTTTGTTTTCTTTAAGAAATCATACCTATTCTTTCTGTGTGAATATTTTATGAAATAGAGTTTGGGAAATCTTGCTCGTGTGCTCAATCAATGAAACCATGATACCATCCATTATTCTTCCTGTCACTCACTATCTGTCTCCGTTACTCGACATGAATCTTTTGACTTCAGGTGACCTCGATTTCAGCTTGCCTTGTATTCAAGTTTCTATTTCCTGGTTTAAGACTACGGTATAGAAATTTAAAAATAAAACACATTGTAATTTTGTTAGTCTTTTTTTCCAATTTATCATGTGTTGGTGGGTGAGGAAATTCAAGATTTTTTAGTTTTAGTTTTATCATTTTAATAAGGAAAGTTTAATTTTATATACTGGTTTCTAGGTTTAATGGTTAAGAACATGAGCTGTCTTTTAATAAATCACAAATTCAAATAAAAAAAAATAGAATATATATACCTACATAAACTTTAACATGAGCTAAATTATTCCTTTTTCCACAAACAAAAAAAATCTGATACATAAAATTTAAAATTTAAAATTGAGCTTTGCTGACTTTTTCAACTGATAACTCATATATTACAGTGTCATCAAGTGACAACCAACCTCCAACCAACCTCTAGCTTTACACAAATCTTACCCATGGCATCGCTTAACAAGTAAAATCACGAACTGTATAAGGCAACCTAAATTAAAGAGGAATTTATTGTAGACTTGTGGTGTGGTTACAAAGGCACAAGTTCAAGCACCGTTCTCGTCCCCAAATTCTGTTTTTCAATGTTGGTAACATTGTAGCCATCTTGTTATTTGTAACAGTAATGAAAAGCTCTGTTGATGTCAAACACATATGGCACTGTCTAGTTTGAGAAGCATAAAATTCATATCTCCGGTGGTGAAAGGGGCCGATGGAAATGGATTGAGGAATGTATGCTTCATGCTTCACTTCAATGTCAATAACTATTTTCTTCACTATTTCATCTTCATGACCAATTATGATGCTCAATATGTCTTGCTCTTTCCCTTGAGAAAATTGCAGGTCTCTTGAGATTCTGAGCAATCCAATACATAAGCTTGGCCATGAAGCCAATAATCTACCACATCATGGTGATCCAAAGGACTGCTTCTTATGGGCATGTATTGAAAATTCTTTCTCACGGTTTTTAAACGTCCGAAGTTTCTAGTGGACACTCAATCCATCATAAGGAACAAATGAAGCTAATACATTGAAGAAGACTGTTCTGATTCTCCTCCCCTCCTCGTGTTCTCATATCCCACCCTTACATCCAGTGAAAAACCAATAATATCTTGAAACTTTTGGCTAAGAAAAATATTAAGACCTTGTTCAAACCCTATAAAACCCTTAAACAACTCTTTAGAACTGGTAAAGATAAATCTAAACCTATGCTTGGCCAAGGCGTTTACCAAATCCTTAGCTGATAATATGCACAACCATTGCTGCTCTGTTGGGCCCCAACAACCCCCTTCTTTTTCTTTAATCAAAATCTAGGGTCCCTCCAAATTTTACTTGGATTCTTCGTTTGTTTCCCTTTGACTTGATTGGATTGGTATTGGTTTGATTTGTTTCCAGGTTGATTTGATTTTATATTATTTTCTTTTGTTTGTTTTGAATTTCATGAAATTTAAATGCCATTTTGTTTTTCTTTCTATAGAGTTTTAATGTTGCTAAAGAAGCTTCATAATTTGAGAGTTTTTATTAGGACACATCTTTTCTATGACATTTTTTCACATTTGATCAAATTTGAATGAGAGAGAGACGAACATAGAAATTTTAATTTAAATGAAACCTTAAATTTTATCAACTTTTACTTTCGTTTAAATTATGATTATGTTTTCGGCTTTTGCTTATTAACAATCATTTTCACAAAATCATTTGGTAGGTTTAATTAATTAAATTATTTTGTTAGTTTGCATCTCATTTCAAAATAAAAATAAAATAATAATAAAAAAGAACTATCTCTCATTTGTTTGATTTTGTGAAAACCCAAAATTAATATTTTTCTCCTCTCCATCAACTTCTAGAATTTTAAGATCATATTTGAAAGGAAAATATAAACAATGTTTATTTAGAAATTATAGTTAGTTTAAATTCATTTTTTTATTTTATTGTTCTAGATTTTGTTTTATTCACAATTTTTAAATTATTAATTTAGGTTTCCTTTTGTTTCACAGGTTTCTATTATCAGTTATTTGGTACGGATCTCATCATGGCTTGATTTTATTATCTAAATATGATAAAGATGATTGATCCAAAAATAATATTGGATTGCTGCAAATAAATTTATGAGCAATAATAGATAAAATTTGGAAATGCGTCAAGAAAAGACAGACGATTTTACACGACTGTTTGCAGCCAAACCGTGAGGAATCTAAAGAAACGGTTGAAAAACCATCTCCAAAATGGACCCATTTAGCTTACACAAGGGAATTTTCCCAAACAAATGCATGATGTGAGGCAAATTTCAGGTAGCGGAAATTATTACTGACGCCCAGACTGTTCATTCATTGTATAAATATATGAAAAATTTTAGAGCCATGGAGATCCAAGAAATTGAGAGGAGGATTTTTATCCTTTCTCTTTTGTATATTATTTATTTTGTAAAACTTTTTTTCTTTTCAAATGGAATAACGGATGGTTGGAATCTTTGAGAGAATGGACAAGTATTTTCAAAGAAGAATATGAAATTCCAGGTTGCTTAATGACTTCTATCCTGTAAGTAAAATGGTTTTATTTTCATTATAATATCTTAATATTCTTCAAATAATTGACTATCCATTGATTTAAATTAGCTTTAGTTTGTTTTATCAATACATGGTTAATTGCTATAATTTATATATTATTTTTTTCAATCTCTAAGAGTCTATTATCCCAAAAATTCTTCCTGGACCATATGATGAACATATTTTGTTGACACTATATGAGAAAGCAGTTTACTCTTTGGCTTTTGTTCTGTGTAGACTTTGCAGTGCTTTTTCATTGTCTTCTCATGTAATTTCTTGATGTGAAATGTTATCTGTGTCGAATTAGTTTTAGTCAGTTCTACACATAATATTTTACATCATACTTTTCTTTGTGTTGTTCATTATCTTTTGGTTTAGTTTATATCTGTGACTGATCATCTATTCAAGTATTTTGAGTTTATATCTCATGCTAGATAGCTAGTAACACCATTCCTGACAACTGGAATTTCTTTCATTTTCAGTTATTGGACATTTCAAGGTCACACGATATATAATTATTTGTCTTTATATCGTTATAAACTCGCTCCAGAATATGAAACACTTCCTTGAATTTCTTCAAGAAGTATTATGCTTGCTTTTGTCATAGGTTTACACTTGACACAGGTTAAGAGGAGTTCATACAAATACTAAAAGATGAATTTAGCTTAGTACTATTGAGTGAGAGGTTAGTTGATGCAGAGCGCGCCACCCAGGCACGTCCGCTCTCACAGGATCTTCTTCTTCTCGGCCCGAAGAACTCCAAGGTTCTTCTATTTCCCTGTCGGGAAATCTACACCCACAACAATCTTTCCCCGAGGTCTCCCCTTTACCACCGGGAGATCAACTAAATCTCACTATCTCGCGAGTTCGTGACTCAAAGCCTCCTACTCTTCCTTCCAAACCTTGTGATACCCGATCTGGTGATACGGGTATAGCTCCTTCCTTTATTAGTGCCCTCAACGCATGCAACCGTGGGCTAGACTTAAATATTAGCGCTTCTCGCAAATCGCACCTTCATGAGTTTGTGAGTCGAACTCTTGTGCCTCTCGTTGTGATCCTCCGAGACGCGATAGGTCAACTCTGAGTTGACTCCTCCCTTGACGGATTTCGCCACTCGCAACCTCGTGACCTCGCAACCTCGCAGGTTGAACGTCGAGCTTTCACCCTCCTATTCCGCGAATCCCCGAGATGCGAGAATTCAACGGAATGTTGACTTCTATCTCCAGGCAACACGTGTCCACCCTTCGACCGCGCGGGTACCACATTATGCTCTGCCACGCGTCCACAAGAACCTCGGCTCTCGACACTTCGCGACTCGCGAATCCTAACACCAATACTTCGGGACTTCTCGTGGCGAGATCCCAAGGTCTTGGTGCCACCTGTACTCCACTCGCCGACTTCACTATGGCCCACACTATCCTCCAGCTATCGGGATATCGCTTCTCGCAATATCGCGATCCCCGTGGCCAAATTCTCGAGCCTTTTCTCGTGAGGCTCCGATACACGATCCCACGTGCAGATCCAACGGTCCTCCTATGATCTGGATCCAACGGTTATCCTCCTTCTCGCGCCTCGCGTCCTCGTGACTCAGAGTACCCAATGTTTTGGCTCTCACCCTGTGAACTTCCGAGTTCGCGAGATCTCCTCGATCTCTGCCACCTGTCCTATTCAGATGGACGGCTCCAATCTTCTCGGCACTTCGCTACTCACAAAACTGAAGGACTTCCCTTTCTGTCCCCCAACGTCTGAGTCTGCAAGATCAGAGAATCTCCTTACACGTGTCCTCCACAACTAACGACTTTGATTTTATAGGGATATCGTGTCTCGCGATATCGCTGCTCCTGCTGCACAACTTTGGGGCTTCAACTCACGAGTCCCCGATACACGATACCACATGTAGATCTGACAACTCTTGTGACTCGGAATCGACGGATCTACCCCTCCTGAGCTTCAAACCCTTCAGACCTTCTCGCCGTAACCTCGTTGCACCTCTGCAAGATCTAACGATCCTCGGAACTTCGCAAAATCTCCTCAGAGGATTTCGACCGTCCGTTCTTTCTTGTATAATCCACAAAATGAAAAGAGTGTCTCTCCACGAGACTCCTGCGCCGCTTCGCCAACCTACAACATTTCTTGCAAATTCAGTCGCACTTGTCTATGCTGATCTTCAGCGACTCAGAGGCCTACCCTTCTTGAGATTTTCTAAAGATCTCCAACCTCAACGGGGTTCTTTGCACGCACTCCTTGCGAAAAATCGGTGAACACTTCAACTGTTCGAACTTCCTTTGACTCTGCATGTGCCCGTAGCAGCAGTCTTCCAAGCTTCTGCTCAGTGTCACGACTGAGACTCTCCTTAGCCTATGCACTCCTTGCACGGATTTAGCAACCCACTTTCACTTCTGAGTGCTTTGAGAACAAGAGTTTAACTCCCTGAGCCTTATGTCAACGCACTCCTTGCGGACAACTTCGACTGCACTCCTTGTAGGAATCCTCGCTCAAAAGAGAAACAATTGTAACTCACCTCACTTCCTCTCAGATTTCAATCTTGAAACATGAAATCATACACACAGCGTGATAACAAATGCATAACCGGAAGTAATTCTCATAAGTAGAGCATTCAACACACATACACAGAGAATAACACAACAGCCATGAATTTGAATCAACTTCTTCTATTAATTCAAGATCTATACATGGATGTCTTCTACCACCCTCTGCTATTCTCCTATGCTCTAGATTCTTCTTTTTTTCCTGTTAATGTTACAATGAGAAATGAGGGTGTCTATATCCGTTTTCCCTCTTGCGCTCTAAAACTGTCTAATCTAAGAATTCAATTCTATCTACCTGCAACTACTACTATAAATGCCTGTCTATCTCAGACGAGAGCGTATGGCTCGAGGTCTGATTACATTTTTACCAAGGCTATCTCAGACGAGAGCGTATGTCTCGAGGTCTGATCACATTTTACCAAGGCACCTTCATTAAATGATCTCATTTATATTCAACGCATCAATTTCAAGGGAAAATTTAAAAATTCAAAAACTTGCATTGGACGTCTTCCAGCTGTCTTTTGCTTCCACGTTCGTTTTGCTTGTTGTGAGGGATGCTCCTGCATCATACTCCCTCGCTTGAAAATTTGCATGGGCTCCTGTCCATGAGCTCCTACACAGTATGTCCATGCTTCAAAATTTCTTTTTCAGTCTCAGGTTCTACATCCTTCTAAACAGAGAAATTTGATAATCCCTGGGAATGAATTTTGCCTTCATCTTTGCAATCATCCTGTCCCAGCTCTTAATTTTCTTCTTGCCTTGGCAATGCCTGTTAGCTTGCAGTTCATCCCACCACAAGGCTGCATGTCCTTTTAATCTCGTGATAGCATGTTTGACCTTCTTATCCTCTTCGATATCTTCATAATCGAAGTAAGTGTCTAGAGCTCTAATCTAGTCTAGCAGCTCTTCCGCATCCAGATTTCCCTCATAAACTGGAATGTCCATTTTTACCTTTGTACTCATTCTTGCAATAGATTTCAGTAAGCGTTCACTCGCTGCATCTTCCGCTGGGATTTCTTCTCCTCTGTGTCCATTATCCTCTTCATCTTCGGATTCACTGATATCTCCTACATCAGCTTTGCGCTTTTGTTTTATCTCCATGTCCTCCATTCTGGCACGAAGATTTCGCACTTCTCTCTCCATGTCTGGATACTGTACTTGCCTACCTCTTTCTCTAGACAATTCCCTTTCCTCCTCTGGATCGGGTGATTGTCTACCCCTTCTCCTTGGTGGCATGGTGAATTCTCCTTGTCCTCTACTACAAAAAGCAAAGAAGCTTTTCTAAGCTCTGATACCACTTGACGCAGAGCACGCCACCCAGGCACGTCCTCTCTCACAGGATCCTCTTCTTCTCAGCCCGAAGAAATCCAAGGTTCTTCTATTTCCCTGTCGGGAAATCTACACCCACAACAATCTTTCCCCGAGGTCTCCCCTTTACCACCGGGAGATCAACTAAATCTCGCTATCTCACGAGTTCGTGACTCAAAGCCTCCTACTCTTCCTTCCAAACCTTGCGATACCCGATCTGGCGATACGGGTATAGCTCCTTCCTTTATTATTGCCCTCACCGCATGCAACCGCGTGCTAGGCTTAAATATTAGCGCCTCTCACAACTCGCACCTTCGTGAGTTTGTGAGTCGAACTCTTGTGCCTCCCGTTGTGATCCTCCGAGATGCAATAGGTCAACGCTGAGTTGACTCCTCCCTTGATGGATTTCTCCACTCACAACCTCGTGACCTCGCAACCTCGCAGGTTGAACATCGAGCTTTCACCCTCCTATTCCACGAATCCCCGAGATGCGAGAATTCAATGGAATGTTGACTTCTATCTCCAGGAAACACGTGTCCACCCTTCAACCGCACGGGTACCACCTTATGCTCTGCCACGCGTCCACACGAACCTCGGCTCTCGGCACTTCATGACTCATGAATCCTAACACCAATACTTCGAGACTTCTCACGGTGAGATCCCGAGGTCTTGGTGCCACCTGTACTCCACTCGCCGACTTCACTATGGCCCACACTATCCTCCAGCTGTCGGGATATCGCTTCTCGCAATCTCGCGATCCCCATGGCCAAATTCTTGAGCCTTTTCTCACGAGGCTCCGATACACGATCCCACGTGCAGATCCAACGGTCCTCCTACGATCCGGATCCAACTGTTATCCTCCTTCTTGCGCCTTGCGTCCTCGTGACTCGGAGTACCCAATGTTTGGGCTCTCACCCTGCGAACTTCCGAGTTCGCGAGATCTCCTCGATCTCTGCCACCTGTCCTATTCAGATGGATGGCTCCAATCTTCTCGCCACTTCCCTACTCGCGAAACTGAAGGACTTCCCTTTCTGTCCCCCAACGTCCGAGTCTGCGAGATGAGAGAATCTCCTTACACATGTCCTCCACAACGAACGGCTCTGATTTTGTAAGGATATCGTGTCTCGCGATATCGCTGCTCCTGCTGCACAACTTTGGGGCTTCAACTCATGAGTCCCCGATACACGATACCACGTGTAGATCTGACGGCTCCTGTGACTCGAAATCGATGGCTCTACCCCTCCTAAGCTTCAAACCCTTTGGACCTTCTCGTCCGTAACCTCGTTGCACCTCTGCAAGATCTAACGATCCTCGAAAATTCGTGAAATCTCCTCAAAGGATTTCGACCGTCCATTCTTCCTTGTATAATCCATGAAATGAAAAGAGTGTCTCTCCTTCACCGCTTCGCCAACCTACGATGTTTCTTGCAACTTCAGTCGCACTTGTCTACGTTGATCTTCAGCGACTCAGAGGCCTACCCTTCCTGAGATTTTCTAAAGATCTCCAACCTCAACGGGGTTCTTTGCACGCACTCCTTGCGACAAATCGATGAACACTTCAACTGTTCGAACTTCCTTTGACTCTGCGTGTGCCCATAGCAGCATTCCTCCAAGCTTCTGCTCAGTGTCACGACTGAGACTCTCCTTAGCCTGCGCACTCCTTGCACGGCTTTAGCAACCCACTTTCACTTCTGAGTGCTTTGAGAACAAGAGTTTAACTCCCTGAGCCTTCTGTCAATGCACTCCTTGCGGACGACTTCGACTGCACTCCTTGCAGGAATCCTCACACAAAAGAGAAACAATTGTAACTCACCTCAGTTCCTCTCAGATTTCAATCTGGACACATGAAATCATACACACAGCATGATAACAAATGCATAACAGGAAGTAATTCTCATAAGTAGAGCATTCAACACACATACACAGAGAATAACACAACAACCATGAATCTGAATCAACTTCTTCTATTAATTCAAGATCTATACGTGGATGTCTTCTACCACCCTCTTCTATTCTCCTATGCTCTAGATTCTTCTGTTTTTCCTGTTAATGTTACAATGAGAAATGAGGGTGTCTATATCCGTTTTCTCTCCTGCGCTCTAAAACTGTGTAATCTAAGAATTCAATTCTATCTACCTGCAACTACTACTATAAATGCCTCTGTCTATCTCAGACAAGAGCGTATGGCTCGAGGTCTGATTACATTTTTACCAAGGCTATCTCAGACGAGAGCGTATGGCTCAAGGTCTGATCACATTTTACCAAGGCGCCTTCATTAAATGATCTCATTTATATTCAACGCATCAATTTCAAGGGAAAATTTAAAAATTCAAAAACTTGCGCTGGACGTCTTCCAGCTGTCTTCTACTTCCACGTTGGTTTTTCTTGTTGTGAGGGATGCTCCTGCATCATACTCCCTCGCTTGAAAATTTGCATGGGCTCTTGTCCATGAGCTCCGGCATGGTATGTCCATGCTTCAAAATTTCTTCTTCAGTCTCA
The DNA here is from genome assembly GCA_009831015.1 of Picea engelmannii. Lineage (NCBI taxonomy): Eukaryota > Viridiplantae > Streptophyta > Pinopsida > Pinales > Pinaceae > Picea > Picea engelmannii. The sequence goes on along the minus strand of ML779895.1, from coordinate 265,789 downwards.
GGTTCTGCATCCTTCTGAACAGAGAAATTTGATAATCCCTGGGAATGAATTTTGCCTTCATCTTTGCAATCATCCTGTCCCAGCTCTTAATTTTATGCTTTCCTTGGCAATGCCTGTCAGCTTGTAGTTCATCCCACCACAAGGTTGCATGTCCTTTTAATATCGTGACGGCATGTTTGACCTTATTATCCTCTTCGATATCTTCATAATCGAAGTAAGTGTCTAGAGCTCTAATCCATTCTAGCAGCTCTTCTGCATCCAGATTTCCCTCATAAACTGGAATGTCCATTTTTACCTTTGTACTCACTCTTGCAACAGCTTTCAGTAAGCGTTCACTCGCTGCATCTTCCGCTAGGATTTCTTCTCCTCTGTGTCCATTATTATATTCATCTTTGGATTCACTGATATCTCCTACATCAGCTTTGCGCTTTTGTTTTATCTCCATGTCCTCCATTCTGGCACGAAGATTTCGCACTTCTCTCTCCATGTCTGGATCCTATACTTTCCTACCTCTTTCTCTGGACAATTCCCTTTCCTCCTCTGGATCGGGTGATTGTCTACCCCTTCTCCTTGGCGGCATGGTGAATTCTCCTTGTCCTCCACTACAGAAAGCAAAGAAGTTTTTCTAAGCTCTAATACCACTTGACGCAGAGTGCGCCACCCAGGCACGTCCGCTCTCACAGGATCTTCTTCTTCTCGGCCCGAAGGCCTCCTACTCTTCCTTCCAAAACTTGCGATACCCGATCTGGCGATACGGGTATAGCTCCTTCCTTTATTAGTGCCCTCACCGCATGCAACCGTGGGCTAGGCTTAAATATTAGCGCCTCTCGCAACTTGCACCTTCGTGAGTTTTTGAGTCGAACTCTTGTGCCTCCCATTGCGATCCTCTGAGACGCGATAGGTCAACGCTGAGTTGACTCCTCCCTTGACGGATTTCTCCACTCGCAACCTCGCAGGTTGAACGTCGAGATTTCACCCTCCTATTCCGCGAATCCCCGAGATGCGAGAATTCAACAAAATGTTGAATTCTATATCCAGGCAACACGTGTCCACCCTTCGACCACGTGGGTACCACCTTATGCTCTGCCACGCATCCACTTGAATCTCAACTCTCGGCACTTCGCGACTCGCAAATCCTAACACCAATATTTCAGGACTTCTCGCGGCGAGATCCCGAGTTCTTGGTGCCACCTGTACTCCACTCGCCGACTTCACTATGGCCAACACTATCCTCCAGTTGTCGAGATATCACTTCTCACAATCTCGCGATCCTCGTGGCCAAATTATCGAGCCTTTTCTCGCGAGGCTTCGATACACGATCCCACTTGCAGATCCAATGGTCCTCCTACGATCTGGATCCAATGGTTATCCTCCTTCTCGCACCTCGCGTCCTCGTGACTCGGAGTACCCAATGTTTGGGCTCTCACCCTGCGAACTTACGAGTTCGCGAGATCTCCTCAATCTCTGCCACCTGTCCTATTCAAATGGAGGTCTCCAATATTCTCGCCACTTCGCTACTCGCGAAACTAAAGGACTTCCCTTTCTGTCCCCCAACGTCCAAGTCTGCGAGATGAGAGAATCTCCTTACACGTGTCCTCCACAACGAATGGCTCTGATTTTGTAGGGATATCGCGTATCGCGATATCGCTGCTCCTGCTACACAACTTTGGGGCTTCAACTCACAAGTCCCTGATACACGATACCACGTGTAGATCTGACGGCTCCTATGACTCGGAATCGATGGCTCTACCCCTCCTGAGCTTCAAACCCTTCGGACCTTCTCGCCGTAACCTCCTTGCACCTCTGCAAAATCTAATGATCCTCGGAACTTCGCAAAATCTCCTCAGAGGATTTCGACCATCCGTTCTTCCTTGTATAATCCACGAAATGAAAAGAGTGTCTCTCCACAAGACTCCTTCGTCGCTTCGCCAACCTACGACGTTTCTTGCAACTTCAGTCGCACTTGTCTATGCTGATCTTCAGCGACTCAGAGGCCTACCCTTCCTGAGCTTTTCTAAAGATCTCCAACCTCAACGGGGTTCTTTGCACGCACTCCTTGTGGAAAATCGGTGAACACTTCAACTATTCAAACTTCCTTTGACTCTGCGTGTGCCCGTAGCAGCAGTCCTCCAAGCTTCTGCTCAATTTCACGACTGAGACTCTTCTTAGCATGCGCACTCCTTGCACGGCTTTAGCAACCCACTTTCACTTCTGAGTGCTTTGAGAACAAGAGTTTAACTCCCTGAGCCTTCTGTCAATGCACTCCTTGCGGACGACTTCGACTGCACTCCTTGCAGGAATCCTCGCTCAAAAGAGAAACAATTGTAACTCACCTCACTTCCTCTCAGATTTCAATCTCGACACATAAAATCATACACACAGCATGATAAAAAATGCATAACAAGAAGTAATTCTCATAAGTAGAGCATTCAACACACATACACAGAGAATAACACAACAACCATGAATCTGAATCAACTTCTTCTATTAATTCAAGATCTATACATGGATGTCTTCTACCACCCTCTTCTATTCTCCTATGCTCTATATTCTTCTTTTTTTCCTGTTAATGATACAATGAGAAATGAGGGTGTCTATATCCATTTTCCCTCCTGCGCTCTAAAACTGTCTAATCTAAGAATTCAATTCTATCTACATGCAACTACTACTATAAATGCCTCTGTCTATCTCAGATGAGAGCGTATGGCTTGAGGTCTGATTACATTTTTACCAAGGCTATCTCAGACGAGAGTGTATGGCTCGAGTTCTGATCACATTTTACCAAGGTGCCTTCATTGAATGATCTCATTTATATTCAGTGCATCAATTTCAAGGGAAAATTTAAAAATTTAAAAACTTGCGTTGGACGTCTTCTAGCTGTCTTTTGCTTCCACGTTGGTTTTGCTTGTCGTGAGGGATGCTCCTACATCATTAGTAGGTGCATTGCTTTCTTTTATTCAAATTTGTTTATATATGAATGAGACGATGATTGCATGAATTAGCTTTGACTGTTTTTGTGTCATTATTTCAATCGTATTCATTTAGTATTTATTTCTTTAAAATATTTAAAACATCAAAAGAGTATTATTCATATATTGTTCAGAAACTTAATTAAACAATCACTTTCGCAAGATTTTATTTTAAACCTTGTAAACGTGTTCATAATCATTGTATATTAACGCTATTAGAAAAACATTTGCAATTAGTGTATCGATTGTTAAAGTTATAGCTTTAGAGCAGTTTATTTCCTTTTATTGTTTTAGGACCCTAGTTGGCTAACAGAGACATTAAACCCGTCAGGTTAGATCATACCAAACGGCTTGGGTTAATTAGACAATCTCGGTCCAGATCTATCCTTCCAATTGATGGTGTGCCACTTATTCCCGTCAACAAATGGCGTTGGAGGGTCGAGGTAATTATAATGATTAAATGTTTTACCCCTCATCTTATCATAATTCCAGATTTATAAATTCTTCTTTTGTGTCATCTTGAAATGCACTAGAAGGCAGGCCAGAATGACAAGTTGGCCTTGCAGGAGTCTTTATTTCGAATTTATTTAATTTCTGATGGCTCCCCAAATCACTGTGTTGGAACATGCTTTCCACTTCTCATTACCCGATATTCCCAATGAGATAGTCTCTCGCTTGTCCAAACTCACCTTTGATGGTGGGGAGAATGTGTCTGCAAAAGACCATCTTAACAAGTTTTGGTGTAAATGCATCAAGCATGATATTTTTTATTTAAAGGTTTTATGCAGATTGTTCGTTTTTACTTTCAAGGGTCAAATTAAACATTGGTTTGAGTCTTTTCCAGCATATCACATTATTGATCGATTTCAGTTTGTAGATGAATTTTTAGATTCTTTTGAAAACTATGATTAAAATCAATTGTGTGAAGAATTTCAGACTTTACTAATCAATGACAATTCATCTCCAGAAGGCTTTTCAACAAGAATCCACCATGTTCTCTGTAAATTTAATCTTGATGACATGTCATTTGGACTAAATCTCCTCTATGATGCTTGTGTCCCTTTCATCCAGTCATATTCAATCGCGAATGATGAATTGGTTACAAATCCTATCACTCAATTGCGAGAAGAATTTTGTTCGTGGGATAAGAGGAATCCATCAGGAAACATTGAACAAGAAAGGGATGTAGAATCTATTGAAAATGTTCTCACTGACAATCAAATTGTTTTTTCCTATGAACCCTTGCATCTTCAATCCTCAACTATCGTGGAAGGAGATTTTATTGTGGGTCTAGGTATATGTCCATCTTTTTCTAACTCTTTCTCTAATAAGTACTTAGATTCAATTATTGAAGAACACTTAGGTGATGAAAATAATCTTAAGCGTTCTAACATTCTAATGAAACAGATTAGAGATGTAGATCTACAATTGGAAGAAGAAACCTTAAACCTTCATCCACAATCATACCTTATCCACATGAACGATTAGACGTTTGTCATGAAAGTTTTGAATTGTCTATCATACAGGAGGAAAATTTAGATGGTCGTATTATGTTGAAGGATTTATCACCAAAAGAAAGTGAAAGTATTAAGGCAAGTGAAGATGAATGTCTTGAGAATACCATTGTTAATTATCATATCTCAAGAGAATATTTTCACGTGCTCATTTCTAATTCATTTTACTCTTTATATCTCGATCTCTTCTTAGATTATGGTGTGCATGGTATTTTACCCACGGTATCGTATTTTTTTCCATCACAATCTAATCTTTTCGATATGTCAATATTTGGTGAAATTAATATCAAACATAAAATTTATGAAGTCGGATTTGACGTTCTTTCACTTTCATCACTCGCATGGGAAAAAGACATGTTTCAAGATAATTTTACACGATTTATTTTTCAAAAAGACAATGCACTCATTCTTATGGAGTTCAAATATTCTACATTGCATATTTGTTCTTTGATTAGTTCGAATTTTAATTTTTATGCTTCACATTTTGAAACGATCAATGTCATCAAAGGAAGCGTTCAAACCAATAATATAATTGATGTCATGAATCCTCTTATGATGTGTTCCCCATTGATATATCAATTTCATCAAAGTCATAGTTTGCATCCTAATTTTTATGACAGGATCTTAGAATGGCTTGAAGATTCGTATCTAAAAAATCTTCATAATAAAGATAAAGTTGTGCTTGCTTTGTTTCTACCTAAATATCTAGGAAGTAAGCATGACATGATTTTTTTATATCCTTCATGTGAAGAAATTGATGAACACTCATAGAATTGTCAAGAGGATGGGGCACTTCAGCCTTGGCTGATGGTTATGTCAGGTCCCCATAATATTGACAACTTTTCCAAACTTACTTACATTCTTCCATGCCATTATGACACATATCATGACAAGATTGCAGAATGGTTGGAGGATTCATACATCAAGAAGTTTCAAAAGGAAGGTAAGGTCATGCTTGTTTTATTTTTAAAAGAATATATAGGAGGTAAGCATGACATATTTCTTTTGTATCTGCAAATACTACATTATTTTATTCTGATTTTCAACTTTCTATGCCTTGCAATATTGAAGATGCTCTTGTGGTTGCACTAGAAATACGATTTTACTTAGCGTTTTGATCTATTTAGTAGTTTAGAGTAGGTTTAGGAGTAGGTTTCCTTTAGTTTTATTTCTCAGTGTTTCTCTTTGTAATAATGCAGTTATGAACACAAGTGGGCACACCATGAGAACCATAATATGAATGTTGTCAAGGAAGTCCACTTTAAATCTTTTTCTCTCTGCTTTTCGTTGCATATTTCTTTTCAAAAATGCAGTATCATCATGAAAATTTTAAAATGCAAAGTAAAGAGATAAGTAAATTTGAACTATCAATTCACCTGAATTCAACCCTGATCTAAGGTGCCACGAGTACGACTGCACTCATCTTAATAAGGATTTTTCTATTTTCTTTTAGTGTCTTTTATTTTTTAATAATAATTCTTGGTCAAAGTAACAACTTATGCATCACTATCTTAAGAAAAGAACTTGATCACACATGAAATTTTATATGATTTAGTTCTTCCTTTATTTTACAGTGGGATGCTAGTATATCCCAAAGCTTGGGTTTATCTTTGGCCAAAATTGTTTCTGAAAATGTGCTTTTGCTATTTCGATTTTGTTTGTTTTGATATACTTTTGATCTTGAATTCCATTAATAAAATCTGATTCAGTTTTCCATGTGTTTTTTTTTTTTTGCTTTCTTTGATTGAACTTTCTTCTTGTCTGTCTATTTGAATAATTATATTTCTGATCAAAGAGTGATTGTCGAAGGAAGCATTAATTTCAAGACTTATTTTTTTGAAAGCAGTTTGAAACAATTCAAATAGTTTATGATGTTAAGGTTCATCTCAGATAATTTATTTGTAAATCAGTTGAGTACTATGAAATCCTAAACGGTCTTTGTCAGAGTATTACCCCTTAAATGTGTCAATATCTTTGGGAATTATGATTATCCTTAGACTTTTTACGCCGTCCATATTCTTAAGGAATCACTTTTAAGTGCTTCCCCATTCTCTAGATGATTTCTTAAATGAAATCTAAAATCTCTAAATCATGATAAAACTTCCAATTTTGAAAGCAAATAAATAACATGATCAACTATTCACCTATATTGCAATTAACCTCCAATATCACCCCGCTCTCTTGTTCATCAATAAATATATAATTGTATTATTATTTGAAAGTGGCATAAGAGGGTTGGAAGAACTTAAGTGTGGGAAGTGTGTGTAAACCCATCGGGGTACTGAACAGGCTCGTTGGCAGCGGGTAAATGCACACATGATACCAAGACAACTTCGTCGGGGTACTGAACAGGCCTGCTGATAGCGAAGCAATGTCGGGTCGAGAGGTAGAAGGTATATGATTTTACATTAACTTTTATGGAAGTATACATCATGTGGATACAATTATTGGATGGGATTAAAGTATTTGAGTGGGTTAAATGACATCCATGTCGAGGCTATGGACGCTTGTTGGCAGCAGTGGCTCTGTCAACGGTATTGAAGTCCTTTTATAAACATTGTGACTCTTTGATTAAAACACAACTTCAGGTTATTATCCTCTATAAAAGCATTATTTTCTTCTTTTCTAATATTTTTCTATAAATCTGAGCTAGTCTTAACATTGTGTAATATTAAAGTGGATTTGTTTCAAAGCAGCTTAAAATTATATCCAAGTATTATCCTTCCTCCCTGCGATGAAATTTTAATAGGTCAAAGATAACTACTTCACCCAGTAAGTCTCCATTTGTTGGGCCCCAACAACCCCCTTCTTTTTCTTTAATCAAAATCTAGGGTCCCTCCAAATTTTGCTTGGATTCTTCGCTTGTTTCCCTTTGAATTGATTGGATTGGTATTGGTTTGCTTTCTTTTGAGGTTGGTTTCATTTTATATTCTTTTCTTTTGTTTCTTTTGAATTTCATGAAATTTAAATGCCATTTCATTTTTCTTTCTACAGAGTTTTAATGTTGATGGACGAGCTTCATATTTTCAGAGATTTTATTATGACGCATCTTTTTTATGACATTTTTTCACATTTGATCAAATTTGAATGAGAGAGAGAGACGAACATAGAAATCTTAATTTAAATGAAAACCCTAATTTTTATCAACTTTTACTTTCGTTTAAATTATGATTATGTTTTCTCCTTTTGCTCATTAACAATCATTTTCACAAAATCATTTGGTAGGTTTAATTAATTAAATTATTTTGTTAGTTTGCATCTCATTTCAAAATAATAATAATAATAATAATAATAATAATAAAAGAACTATCTATCATTTGTTTGATTTTGTGAAAACCCAAAATTAATATTTTCTCCTCTCCATCAACTTGAAGCTTCTAGAATTTTAATATCATATTTGAAAGGAAAATATAAACAATGTTTGTTTAGAAATTATAGTTAGGTTAAATTCATTTTTTATTTTATTGTTCTAGATTTTGTTTTATTCACAATTTTTAGGTTATTAATTTAGGTTTCTTTTTATTTCACAGGTTTGTATTATCAGTTATTTGGTACGGATCTGATCGTGGCTTGATTTTATTATCTAAATACATTTAAGATGATTGATCCAAAAATATTATTGGATTGCTGCAAATAAATTTTTGAGCAATAATAGATAAAATTTGGAAATGCGTCAAGAACAGACAGACGATTTTGCGGGACTGATTGCAGCCAAACCATGAGGAATCTAAAGAAATGGTTGAAAACCCATCTCCAAAATGGACCCATGTACAGAAGGGAAGTTTCCCAAATAAATGGACCCATCTACATAAGGGAAGTTTCCCAAACAAATGAACGATGTGAGAGATATTTCTGTTTGTTTATGAGGCAAATTTCAGGTGGCAGAAATTATTAGTGACACCCAGACTGTTCATTCATTGTATAAATATATGAGAAAGTTGTATAAATATATGAGAAAGTTCAAAGCCATGGAGATCCAAGAAATTGAGAGGAGGATTTTTATCCTTTCTCTTTTGTATATTATCTATTTTGTAAATTTTTTTTCTTTTCAAATGGAGTAATGGATGGTTGGAATCTTTGGGATAATGGACAAGTATTTTCAAAGAACAATATGGAATTTCAAGTTGTTTAATGGCTTTTGTCCTGTGAGTAAAATGGTTTTATTTTCATTACAATATCTTCATATTCTTTGAATAATTGATTATGTATTGATTTAAATTAGCTTTAGTCTGTTTTATCAATACATGGTTAATTGCTATAATTTATATATTAATTTTTTCAATATTTAAGAGTCTATTATCCCAAAAATTCTTCCTGGACCATATGATGAACATATTTTGTTGAAACTATATGAGAAAGTAGTTTACTCTTTGGCTTTCATCTTTTGTAGACTTTGCAGTGTTTTTTAATTGTCTCCTCATGTAATTTCTTGATGTGAAATGTTATCTGTGTCGAATTAGCCTTAGTAAGTTATGCACATAATATTTTACATCATGTTTTTCTTTATGTTGTTCATTATCTTTTGGTTTAGTTTATATCTGTGACTGATCGTCTATTCAAGTATTTTGAACTTACATATGATGCTAGATAGTTGGTAACACCATTCCTGATAATTAGAATTTCTTTCATTTTCAGTTATTGGACATTTCAAGGTCACACGATATATAATTATTTGTCTTTCTGTCGTTATAAACTCACTCCAAAATATGAAACACTTCCTTGAATTTATTCAAGAAGTATTATTCTTGCTTTTTTCATAGGTTTACACTTGACACAGGTTAAGAGGAGCTCATACAAATACAGAAAGATGAATTCATTAAGTATTCTATGAATTATTCTATTAAGTAGAGGAGCTCATACTTAAGTATTCTCTGAATAGATTATTCTCTTAAGCATGAATTTCATAGAATACTTAACTATGAATAGATTATTCTCTTAAGTATTCTATGAATTCATTAATCTATCTTAATAAGTTATCATTTATTATATTTTCTTACTCTTTTTATTATATTTTAACTCTGGCCCAACTACATCTTTTGCGAGTCTTATTTTTACTTTTTATAAACTTTAGGTCTTTCATTAGTTTTAGCCTAAATAAACCTTCAAAATCATTTTTACCTCTGTCCTTTCTTCAACGGACAATTACTAATCGTTTTCTATAAATTCTAACCCCAACACTCTTCTTCAATGTATTAGCTTAATTTTTCCCTCATGATGGGTGGAGTGTTCAAATATGACTAATTGTAGAAACCTGCATACTCAAACGCTTAAAAAAATTATGGAGAATACTTGCATTAGTTATTGCAACTTGCAAGATGATCCAATGCCTAATAACCCAGAAATGATTTCAACCACATCAAAAAATTAATATTTATCAAAAAGGTCTTTCTCTAATATTCCAGATATAAAAAGTATGCAGAATAGAAATAAATAGCTAGAAATGGCAGATGAACAACAATATAACCAGAACAACACCACGATAATACCAAAATGATAATAAAATAACACCAAAAAGAGCACTTTGATTACTGAGAGAAATGTTCACTTGCCTCTTCGAGGGGGCAACCTCCAACAAAGCAGAGCTCTATTACAATAATATCCAAGACAAAACTCCTCATACCCTCAACTTCTATTTATACTAAATATGTCTATCAAAAGAACAATCTAGAGGAAGATCCTTCTAGAAGTGAAATCTTCTATTAGGTCTTCTTACATTGGACTTAATCTTCCTTATTGCTAGGCCTTATTAATATTGACCTTTATTACATGGAAATATAGTATTCCACCTACGTGAGGGGTTAGGTCCCTAACATGTCCTCCCCCTTAAAAACATCCTTTTCCTCAAGGCTTGAGATGAGGAAATTGTTGCAGAATAGTAGTTGGTTACCAAGTGGCATCTATTGGAGTTGTATCTTTCCACTGGACTAACACTTCCTTGATCATTCGTTGACGCAGACGATGCTCACGCTGGTCCAAAACTGCTCGTGGTTGTAGCCAAATGGAGTCTTCTTCATCCAACTCGGGAAGGTTGGTTTGATTTTGGCACTTAGTTCCAATCACCTTCTTTAAGCATGAAACATGAAAAATAGGATGGATCTTAGAATGATTGGGCAAAGCTAACTGATAGGACACCTATCCTACATGCTTGAGAATTGTATAAGAACCATAAAGTGGGTGAAATGGAATTATGGAACCATTAGCTTATACTTTTATAATTTTCCAAGTTTTGATAGAACCAACCATCACTTCAAACATATGAAGATTAGTGCTCAATCAATGAAATTATATTTTACATAACCCTACATACCATACTTAATATCCATAACACCATAGACAAGAGGTAGTCATATATATAATGAATCCACTCAAGATTCTCATCTAATGCAGAAGTCATTCACTTTTATTTGGTCATTAACAAAAATAGTGATCAATGTGGAAGCAAATAGAAATAGGTTGGTACCTATTACACCTCAGATTCACCTCGGTGTACCCTATATTTTTTCGCTAAATGTGGATCACATATGAGCATATTATGTTCCTTATTGTATCATGATGATCCAAAAGTGTGGTTGTATTTGCACTCATGTATTGTATTGGACCATGCTTAGATGTTCTATATATTGGTGGGGGGGCTATGTAGTATCTGCAGATCCCATGTGGTTGGTCGTGGCTTGTCCTTTTAGTCCCCATTTCAAGATAGGATTTTCTTTTATGGATATCATCGCATGCCCCTTGATGTTGGTAACTCTTCATCATGTAGGTCATTTATGATCTAGGTTGGTATGAAACCATCTTGGGATGGTCCTATTAAGACACATGATCTAGGGGAGCTACATAGTATCTCTTACCCCTTTGTATATGATTTAAAAGTGTTGTTTTTTGTGAAGGTTTTCAAACCTATGTATAGCACATTTATTATATTCCTAAGCATGGATCNCCTATTAAGACACATGATCTAGGGGAGCTACATAGTATCTCTTACCCCTTTGTATATGATTTAAAAGTGTTGTTTTTTGTGAAGGTTTTCAAACCTATGTATAGCACATTTATTATATTCCTAAGCATGGATCCCTATCTTACGTATTCATCACACTTTAGCCATCTACTATCAGAAATGATTATGCATATGCTCAGTCAATTTCACATCTCTTGAGGAAGTGTCACATTTCTCGAGGTAGTAAATATATTCGAAGGCTCCTCCAAGGCTCATTTGGGATATTATTGCATACAAGGACATCCTCTACACATGCCATGTTGGAAATTCTAGAGTGCCCTACTTATTTCATCACTTTTGGAGATGTCTTTCACATTATTCGAGCATTGACCCACACGTATGGGGTTTATGACATCCATGTGGGTGTTTTTTATGATGATTTGACTTGGAGAGGAATCTCCCTTGCCTTGTGGAGCATATTTTCTTGATTTGAGGGCTTGTTCATACATTGGAGATACCTTTTAAGAATTCCTTGAGCACATTATGAGGAGGTTGTCCACTTTTTAGGGCCTTCTCCACATTTTCCTTAGGTCGTTCCACTTGGAGGAGAGGAACATTGGATATTGTCTTTCTTGGGAGGATACTTCACCATGTTTTGAGGCCTCTGCATCACTCTTTCCTTGGAACATTGCTATAGGAGAGAAAATTGGCCCCATTCTTTGTGGGATGTCCCTCTCTCATGAGGGTTTTAGGTAAACGTGGAATCATTTGATTATGTATTGACTTAGTCTCCTTCTTTGTCTGGATGACAAGTCTTATTTATTAGTATCCTAGGCTAATTTTAGGGAAAAAGAATAATAAAGAATCATAAGGATGTAGAAGCCTCCTTTATAAATAGTTGCACTCCTCTTATTCCAAATCATTGTGAATTGTTGGATCATTTGTGACTACAATTAATATAAAATATTCCTTTTGAGGTTTTGGTGCCAATTCTTGGAGCTTTCACTTTCTTGGTTATCTTCTTCATGCATTAAATATTTGTTATGGTGAATCAAGTCTTCTACTAGATTTCAAGATCAATCCATTTGAGGAGTTACTTAACTACTTGGAAAGGAGGCATTCTAGCGTTTGTTCCTTCCTTCTTCTCTTTTTAACTTGGAAATAAAATCACAAATTTGGTTAACACTTTCGTGAGAATCGTATCGCAAAAATTTCTAATGGCACTTTTTCAACCGAACTCTTGAATTTTTTGGCCGAAAGTTAAATCTAACGAGGCCCTTGAAAAATATAACATAAATTTTAAATCTAACAACAATTTTCCGTTAAAACTAACTTTCATTCAAAAAATACTAACTTTCGATTGAACTATTAATTCGGCCGAAAACCCGTAACTATGGCACTTTTCATAAAAGTATGTGTTCACGTCAACTTACTCCAACTTGGGGAGGAGCAGACTCCTTAAAATATTGTGAGTCTGGTTTTAGAACTAGTACCAACATTTTCATAATTGAATCTACTTTCATTTGATACAATTTGTATTCAATTTAATTGGCTTTTAGTAATTTTAGTTAATTTTATAAAAATATGTTTGCATATTATTTTTAAATGACATAATGATTCAATAAAATGAAAAATCAATATCTGCAATAATACACAGTAAAAAATTATGGAAAATTTATATCATGGAACTTTTCACTGTCCTCTTCAAAAGGGTACTTTTAGATTTTAGTTTTAAATAAAATTAAGGTAAATACGTGGTGCCAATCTAAACATGTTTAAAATATGCAATTTTTTCAGATTGGTCAAATTCAAAAAACTGTAGTAATTATAATATTCATTTGTTGTCTTCAAAACTATAGCCATACTTTAATAGAGTCTGTTTAGATTGTTGCAACATATTTTGTTTTTCATAAAATAAAAAAAAGTTTAATAATGAGTAAATTGGTGTCAACAAACATAACTCATTATCAGTGCCTTCATTTTTAAGGAACATACTATCAAACAATCACTTAATTGACATATCAAATGTCAATCCAAAAATTTCAAAAATTAATCAATAGAAATCTAACAAAATTCATGACAAGTTTTGTTTTTAGTGTAAAGTGAAATTCTAAATAAAAAAAATACTTTTGTTTACGAGAAGTTGAAAAACTTATGAAAATATATTCTATTTTCTCAAAAAACAAGGAAAATAGACACCCATAGTACTTAATCCATTTCTTTGTTTTTCCTCTTGGTTCATTGACAAGGGTTTTAACCATTTTTTTCAAGTTGTAGTTGATCTTGTTGGTGAAGGTTTTTTACTTTGAGGAATCCCTTCTTGTAGGACCTTGGTCCTCTTAGCTTATTTTAATTAGGTTAGAGATTATTCTTTCGTCATGGTTCTAATATCATACCCTAGTCCTTAATATAGAAGTGACCAATTCTTAGAGGGGAATACTTCTTCACCCCATAATCCCTAATTCGATTTTAAAAAAAGGCACTAGTCCTATATCCAACAACCAACCAAAAAACCCTAAAAATCAAAACTTTTTATTTTTTGTTTAATAAGAAATCTAACAGTGAAAATCATTTATTTGGATTTCATTTATTGTATAGTATAAAGTTAATGGATCATTTCATTTTCTAGGCATATTATTCTGAGGGTTTATGCTTAATTGTTTATCTCTAACCCTAAGGAGGAAAATCGACCCTATTGGATTGAGCTTTAAGGTGCTATGTAACATTCTTTGGGTTGATTTAAGGTGACTCTCAAATCTGGAAATTAGATTGCAACATTAAAAATCAGATCTGGTGAAACCCTAAGGCCAGGGTTTGGCACTTCAAGGTTTCATATTTCTCATTCATAGCCTCTATTTCATTTCTAGATTGTTTATCAAGCTTATCTTACATATCTAGAGGTGATTTTAATCTCTAATGTGCTTGTAACTATATATCATTTTCTTATAGGTTTTATTTGGTGAATTCCAAGTGCTTACTTGTGAAACCCTAGAGGGATTCACCATCCATTTTACAAGTTATTTCTTAGTTAATGTTTATGTATCTTTAGAACTTGTCTCTAACAGTTGTTGGGTTGTTATTGAATATCTATTTACCGAGTTTTGTTAGACTTGAATACTAATCTGAATTTGTTAAAGTTGTTTATCTTACATATCATATTTGGCACACACAATCCACTAGATCCTAACCTTTCTTTGAAGTGGATATAAGTGTGATTCATGCAATTATTTCTAGTTGAATATAGTTATAGCATTAAAATCGTTGATTGGAATCCTAATGCATTGTCTTGTTATAGATTTTGTGGATTCATTAAATTAAATCATATGATTTCATGGTTTTGTTTCACTTAAAGAGGTTTACTCTTCATTATTTGGGATACCCATTGTGGCTTATAGGAGCTAGCCTAAAGTGCAGGGGAAAGTGTATTGAGGTGACAACAGTACAATTATCACTCTCGTTTCCTCAAATATCCCCTATGTTGGCAAGGGTACTAGTTCAAAAAGTAACAATACCTCAAATACTCTACCTCTACCAAGCAATGGTGGAACATCCGCATCCAAATTCTTGAATAGAGGTGTCAATATCCAATGTCTTGTATCGATAATTTCTTTATTTCTAACTATTCACATTGTTTCACTCCCCTACTAATTTATAAAATACATCATTATGACTTCACCTTCCTATAATGATGTACTTTTTGCACCTTCAAGAACAATTACTTGTAACATCCTCGGTTTTAATTCCCACAAATTATAATGTAATTGTATAAATGTGAATTAGGTTAGTGAACCAATATAATTGGGGCAAAGAGCTCATACCGATTAATATGGATGAGGGAAAAATTGTATATTATGAACATTGAAATAATTAATAAAAGTACTAATTGTTGGTTGTGATACGAGAGGGATGAAAATGATGGGGGGATATGATTCCACAAGAGAGGGGTCCAAGGGGGATTCATTCATGATTATTAATCCAACCCACATATCTGAAATTATTATCTTTGTGTAACCTTCTATTTGTTTTTAGGTGTTCTCAAAGACAATCATTTAATGCATGTAATAGGGTGGGTGTGAGGAACCACATCCCATAGTTAATGGGGAGCATGGGACTGAAGTACAATGAACATTGGGCAAAGTGAGAAGTCAACTGACTTGGGGAAAAAGAAATCTGTATGGACAAAATAATACAGTTTTTTCATGTAGATTTTGTGTAGCAAGGGAGGATTTGAGTGCAAGGAAGTGCACTAACCATGGTAGTCTTGAAGTAAACAATTTTTTAGGCTATGTTTTATGCAAAAAATGTGGCTTGTTTTCTTGTAAAACGGGTTGTAATCCTATAGTGCATTTTCTTATTGAGGAAATGGATCAAGAGCCTTGTGAAGGATGTTGGGAGCACTCCTGAAACAACTGAGAGTTATTGAATTACATAGCTAAGATACTCATGGCCAACTGAGTGCACTAAAATCCCTAATAAATTAATGGTACAGCTCAAGGGACTATGAACAGTGAAGGGGGTACATTCCTTGGGTTGTGCAGGTTGTGGGGAAGAGAAAGTTGGTGGATCAAAATTGTTGTAGGAGTAGAACTTGGGTTTTGGGTTGTTAAGTGTGGAGAGTGTACAACCAGAGGGTCGGATATCCTTGTGGACTCATAGCCTTAGCTTAGGGGTGGCCTACTATTGAAAGGAAATGAATAGTAGTGCCTATGGTTAGGAGGTTCATCCTTCATATGGAACCAATTGGTTATTTTATTAACAAATAAGTGTTCTATTGTTTTTATTATGAATATTATGTTGTGTAAATGAAAATTTGAATGTTTTTTGTGTTTTTTGTTTTGATTGAATAGTTGTATTCATGTTTTGGTATTTGTTGGTAGTTGCATGTTAAATTATGGGCCGGTTGCCCCTTAGGTTATTTTATATGTATGGGGGAATTTTAAAATTTGTTTTTTAGTAGGCTAAGTCTTTTTCCGTAGTGACAGGACTTAGCTTGGAAGGATGGTAGCATTGCAGAATGGTATTAGAGTCAAAGGTTCAAACACTGAGCCTATATGGGCCAAACTCAGCACGCAGAAGCTAAAATTGCATAGTCAAAGCTCAAAGAATGTTTGAAATGTGGTTGTCATACTTTTCGAGGGAAAAGTATGAGGATATTTCCTGTAATTTCGGTGAATTTGAGTATAGGGGTTAAAATCCCCAGTTTTGATCTCTAAATATGCATGTGTTAGGCCTGTGATTGGTCAAATTCTAGAAATTACAGTGTAGCCATGAAGAATTAGATGAAATTGGGAGAAAGCCCCAATTTATGTAGTGAAATTCAATTAAAATTAGACATGGGAGTGTTGCATTTCATATGCATAAATAAATTTGATGCATATAGGGATGAAATTGTCCATAGAGAGAGTAATTACAGGTGGATCGAGCAAAGAATTCAAAATTATGCAATTTTGGAAAAAAATGAAATTTGGGAAAATTTGGGTATTTTTCCATACATGACATCAACATGGCATAGAGGCCACATGGTAGTGATGTGGAATTCCATGGTGGCAATTGGTGGCATTGTGGAAAGTGATGTGGGACACACATGAGGTGGTGGTATATCCAATACCATAAACCACTATCGCATGGGAAGTGAAGCAGTTCTGGCTCAGGACCTTGTACCATGTGACACCATTAAGATCATGCCACATAGTAAGTGGATTGAAATGTCACAACCTTAGGGGTGTATTAAACCTTGTGCACTTTTGGGGTGTGACATGGCCTCTATGTCGTTGATATTTCCAAATATTCATTGTCGGGTATCGGAGATGTGCAAGTTCACATGTGCCAAGGTAAAGGTGTGGGATGGGACCCACCCATACCCTCATCCAATGAAGGGGTGTCATGTGGTATCTGTTAGTTAGGGTGGGACCCTTGTTTCATCTCAGGGTCAGAGGTGTGTCAGTTGGGCAGGTGGGGCCTGTAAAATATTAATATTTTATTAATGTTTAATGTCAGCGTAAGAGAAAGAGGAGAAAGGGAGAGAGAAGGATGATGAGACAGGCCAAGCGGGCCAGAAGAGAGACATGGCATTGCCTCAGGGTGCCATGTGGACCCAGAATGACACATCGGCAGCCACGCTAGGAAAGATTCCACGTAGGTCATAACAGGAGAAAATTGAGTCAAATCAGGATGAAACTTTTTCGTTTTTTTCCGCAATAAGGAAATCTACGGAAGTTCCATAGATAGACATTGCCTATGTATTCTTGGATTTGTCAGAAATTGTAAAATAGTGGTTTCTAAACATCTAGGTCCATATCATTGGCAGAGATCCATAATTAGCTGAAATTCTTGTAGAGATTATAGAAAGTAGACATGGAAACAAATCATAAAGGAATTGAATAAATTCTAAGGGGTTTCAAATAGGGATGCAAAAATAGACCAAAATATATTATTTTGGACCACTTTTTAAGGATTTTTGGGATTTTTTGAGGATGAAAAGGGTTCCGAGATGGAAAAACTGGAAAAAATTATTTACTCGACATTTTGTATATGCATTGATCTAGACAACTTTGGTTTATTGAAATTTTTCCATAAGAGCATTGTTTGAGATATAGTTAGTTTGGCTAAAAATTCTAAGTCTCGAAAAAGGGGTGAAAATGGGACAAAGTTGTCATTTCCATATTGTTGTAGTTTTTTTATTGAAGCCTCATATTGACAATATAGGATTTGTTATGAATTCTCTGTCATCATTACTATATATGTATCATACAAAATTTTCCCTAGTTCCTGACATATTAATTCTACAAGTGGTAGAAGTTGGTGTCTAGGATTAATTGCACCAGAATGAAAATTGTCCAAAAGGGGTAAATTAGTAATATTCAAATGACTATAAATTTCTTCTCATAGCTCATATTTGAGAAATAACGTAGTCATTGGAAATTTCTTGGATAGAATAATCTAGATATGCACCTAGAACTATGAATTGAGCATCTAAACTCACAAGAAATCAGAAGGAAGATGACTACTGACCTTAAAGGGAAAAATTGTGTGTATGTTTCTAGAATTGTAAAGTATAGTTTTTAGCTAACAAATGTTGTTGTATACACATTGCTCAAAAGTTTAAGGTTTCTTATGGAACATAAAATGTTTATAAATAGGTCTATGTGTGTGTGTGTGTGTGTGTGTGTGTGGAATATGCAAGAGAAATATGCAAATATGAGGAAAAGGCAGGTATAGTTCTTCAAAATAAGCATGTGATTTCTTTAGAAAGATACAAGAACACGATATGTAGACTCAGTGAGAAATATAGAAGACCTATAATGAAATTTTAATGTGGGGAAATAATGTTATATGACATATGTGCATATCAAATGTGGAATATGAGTAAGAAATACCATCTAGAATCCATGATATTGCATGTGCAGTAGGTACACATGGAGGTGCAAAGCATGGGAATATGAAAAGTGGTTTAAATAGATGGTGAAATAGTTTGGAATTGGTATCAAGGATGAGAAGACACATCCAAAGAAAGAGTGTCATGTTAAGGCTTATTCACAAGATGATCAAAGTCCAGGAAGGAAGAATGTTAAGATATGATTCAGGGTCAACCGAGGTGCAAGAGTATATCACTCAATGGATGAGAGAGTGAAAATTCCATTATGTGTAGTTTTTTAATATATGGATGTAATTAGACTCCAATGAGAGGTAATCCATAAAAATTAATTGTATTCCAAAATTGGACAAAGTCCATGAATAATTGAGGTAAGTAGAAAAAGGTATCATAGGTGGATGCCAAGTCAGTTAGAGTATATTGCAGCACTCAAAGAACTATGACAACAATGAAAAGGAATTGTTGATGCATGTACAGAATGATGAGTACATTTCAAGGGTATTGCGTGAATTTCCAATGTAGAATTGGATGGCGAGTCAAGAAGAACACAAATAGGGAAGTGGTGTTCAGAAAGTAACTTCCTAAGATGACACATGAGGAATAAAATGGTTCTATTCTTGACATGGTATGAAAAAGAGATGGAACTTAAAGGGAACTATCTCAATTGTACAGGGAAGTAGGTCAAGCTTGTACATTTTTTTGAAGAATCAAAGAGTTGCAGAGGGAAGTGCAAGGTTGCAGAATAAGTATTGAAAGGTTGACAAAGGAATCAGAATAGTAGAGCCAAGATTATTATTCAACTACTACAGAGTTTGAATGGATTGCAAGGGATAATCCATAGATATTATCACATAAAACATGAAGCCAGTAGGTGAAGAATGTCATTTTCATGCACCAGAAGTTAAGGGGGACTCCATGTCCTTGAAGGTATAAATATAGTGAAGGATACAAAGCTTGTTGCAAGACAAGGAAAAAGGATTTCATGAGATGAGATGTGACTCATGAAGTGGATGATTCATCTCTATGTGGAAATATAAGAATGCAAGAATAAGGGAATGTTAGATATAATCTAGCAACTCTTGTCTAAAAGTACACAAAGAAAGAAAGTTGTCTCTATTATCAGAGTGCACAGCAAAAGAGGGGTACAAGTGAAAATGGAGGGTGTAGCATTTTTCATTTGGAGCAGAGTAGTATTGAATGGAAAAGAAGTGCTTCATAGTGATTCACTCAATGAAGTGAAGGGAGGTATTTAAAATTGAGCAAATCCATGTATGGAAAAGAGCATTAGAAAGATAAAAAAATAATATTATAGAATGTTGAAATTACAATAAATGATAATGGTATTTCAAGACCAGTTGGGTCAAGGAATGGAGAGTGTTAATATTCAGTTGGAGCAGTGCATGTTACAACACTATGAATATTGAGAATTCTAGCCAAAAGATGTTGGGACAGGATTATCTGCATAAAGGAAGCAGTTGTGGAATGGAAACACTAGTGGATCTAGTGGCTGGAAATGAAGAATATCCA
Organism: Picea engelmannii; assembly: GCA_009831015.1. Classification (NCBI taxonomy): domain Eukaryota; kingdom Viridiplantae; phylum Streptophyta; class Pinopsida; order Pinales; family Pinaceae; genus Picea; species Picea engelmannii. Next base: position 245,473 of record ML779895.1, on the reverse strand, counting down.
AGTGGGGCTTGGATGCAAGGCTTAGAATAGGGGTCAGTAGTGTGTGGTTGAGAAGAATGCAAATGCACAAGGTGGAAAGGTTCTATGAAAATTTAAGGATAACCATATACAACAACAAAAATAATCAATTAATTAAATCTGAAATAGATATGCATTGGAGTGCATAATAGAATTGATGCATGATGCATACAAGAAAGATAGAAGGAATGTGTATAAAATAGGAATAAAAGATAAAAATATTGGTGCATACTAATGTGCATTTGTGCATGTGGACATGTCTGAACATGTTGGTGGCATGAGTATAGACTAAGATTAGTATGTTGATATATCTACAAAATAATGATGCTATGATATTTGAATAAAAATAGTGTTGGAATGTGTATCTAGGAAAAATGATTATAGCATGATGATATTGTTGATTATGGTATACATCCATATTAGACAAATGAGGATGGTGGGAATGTTGATCAAGAGGTCAATGAAGGGAGCTTTTGAGCTTCTAGAAAGTACCAGATGATCAGGTAACATCAAGTAAATTGATAACAACCATGTAGGTATGCATTTGAGGTTGTTATGATGTATAAATTCTTAAGGAAATTGAGGTAAGAATACCCTCAGTGGAATATCAATATTTGAATTGATGTAAAGGCAGGAGGTATTGAGTATGCAAATATTATTTGTTGCTTGAATGCATTTATGGAAAATTTAATTGCATATTTTTTATGTTGGTTATGAGATCATAACCAAGTTAAGTTGGGAGACATCACTCCTATTGTAGCAATGAATTCCATTAGAGATGGCCATGTGTGAGGCCATAATGAGATTCGATATGGAATTTCTATAATTCCATCCAAGTGCATAATGGATTTACCCTGTATATATGATGTTTGGATCACAACCTCTTTGTTGGCACAAGAGAACACTAAGAGAATTATATTCCTAGTGTTTTGTATGGTGTTTTGTATGGGTTGAAGAGGAAGGCATCCAAATAACTGAGGAAGTAATTGGGGAAGAGTTTGGATTATGTGTTGAGGCATAGGCCATACCTTCCAACTCACATGATGGAATACATGACATGACCATATGGTATTCCAAAGTCAATGTAAGGATACATTGTGTAGATGTGGCCATGATTATTGGCACATTGGTTTTATTTATTGGTAAAGTTGATTGCATTATAAAAATCTTGGTGTGATGATAATGCATGTACAATGAATAATAGTTTTATTTTGGATAATATGATTAATGGTTGAATTCCATTTTTAATGTGAATAATGGATGGAAATGATTGAATTGTTGATAAACTACAATTTTGAGATCATTTCATGAACTGTAGTAAATGTGCATGAGTGTTGACAGACTTGTTTAGTTGCAAGAAAGTTGAGGAAATTGTAGGTATAGTAGTCTTGTATATGGAAATGATGTAAGCCCATAAGGAATAATGATACCTACAACTACAAAACCCAAACATAATGTGTAGAAATCTCATGCCTAGGAAATTTTATTTTCCTGTATAAAACAGTTTTGCGAAATTAATAATTGAAAATTGTTATGATATGCTAACAATTTTTTTGGCTGCATGGAAATTGAGAAAATTGCAGGAAGAATGGTATTGGATATGACAAGGACGTAATCCCATAAGGAATACTAGTATCTATTGTGGCAAGAGCCAAACATAATGAGAAGAAAACCCATGCTTGGAAAAAAAAAATTGTGTAAAACATATTTGAAAATTTATAAATGAAAATTGTATGATGATGTCTCATATTGATTGTATGCATATGATGTAGATGGGATGATTGTTGTGGGTTAAAAATTTCTAGTGGAAGTCTAGCAACAAGTTGGCATTTGTTTGATTAAGAACACCTTGGAAAATGATGGATCGCCTAAGGAACTATATAGCAATGAAAGGGATGTCTAAGCCTAGAGGATGAATACATCAAGAAGAAGAAAGTTGTCAAGCTTGCATTAGAGCCAGGTTGTCAAGCCTAGGGAGTGAAATCTTGTGAGGGATTTGCACTATCGAAGAACCAGGTTTCCAAGCCTGAAGAGTGAAATCTTGTGTGGGAGTTACATTATCGAAGAACCAGGTTTTTAGTCCTGAAGAGTGAACTCATGTGTGAGTTTCATTGTAGAAGCAAGGTCGTTGTTGGTTATTTACTGGTAGTTATTTCTAGCAGTGAGTCCCTTGAGATCCCAATAGTGAGATTCCCAGTGACACATGCTAGAGGGACCCTGATAAATTAATGATTCATTCTGATGGACTGAAGATGGTGAAGGGGGCACACTCGTTAGGTCAACCCTGATAAACTAATGGGATTCTCTATGGACTATGAAAAGTGAAGGGGTACATTCCTTGGGTTGGGTGGGTTAAGAGGAAGAGAGCTAGTGGAAATCAGGATAGTTGTAAGAGAATTCAAGGGGTTTATGTATACTATTTGAGCCAAGGTGCCTTTGTATTTATGGATTTTTGGGATGAAGTGCCTATGTATTTTATGTTTTAGGATGGAAAGCATGTTTGAAGCTGGATCAAAAAGCCTATGTATCAATTAAAATCTAGAGAGCCTAGTATTGTAATATGTGTGAACACCTATAGGGTGTTGTGCATTGAGGACAGTGGAAAAATAAGGGGGAGGGGAATATAACATCCCCGGTTTTAATTCCCACAAATTATAATGTAATTGTATACACATGAATTAAGTTGGTGATCCGATATGATTGGGTCAAAGAGCCCATACCGATTAATATGGCCAAGGGACAAATTGTATATAATGAACATTGAAATAATTAATAAAAGTAGTAATCGTTGGTTGCGATACGAGAGGGATGAAAATGATGGGGGGCTATGATTCCACAAGAGAGAGGGGTCCAAGGGGGATTTATTCATGGGTATTAATCCAACCCACATATCTGAAATTATTACCTTTTTGTAATATTATATTTGTTGTTGAGTGTTCCCAAAGCCAATCATTTATTTCATGTAAGAGGGTGTGTGTGAGGAGTCACATCCCATAGTTATTGGGGAGCATGGGGCTAAAGTAAAATCAACATTGGGAAGAGTGAGCAAGTAACTGACTTGGGAAAAAGGAAATTTGTATGGCCAAAAGAAGAAAGTGTTTGCATGCAGATTTTGGGTAGCAAGGGAGGAGCTAAGTGCGAGGAAGTGCACCAACCATGGTATGCTCGAGGGAAACCATTTTGGGGGCTATTTTGTATGCTAGAAATGTGGCTTGTGTGCCTGTAAAATAGGTTGTAAGCCTGTAGTGCATTTTCATGTTGAGGAAATGGATCAAGAGCTTTGTGAAGGTTGTTGTGAGAACTCCTAAAACAAATGAGAGTTCTTGAAGTCCCCATTTAAGAGATTCATGGCCAACTATGTGCAATGGAAGCCCTGATAAATGGATGGTATAGCCTGAGGGGCTATGAGTAGTGAAATGGGTACATTCCTTGGGTTGTGCAGGTTGTGGGGAAGAGAGAACTAGTGGATCGGAATTGTTGTAGGAGTAGAACCTGGGTTTTGGGTTGTTGAGTGTGGAGAGTGGAGAGTGGACAACCAAAGGGCCAGATCTCCTTGTATGCTCATAGCCTCAACTTGAGGGTGGAATACTATTGAGAGGAAATGAATAGAAGTGTCTATGGATGGGAGGTTCATCCTTCATATGAAACCAGTTGGTTATTTTATTAGCAAATAAGCATTATGTTTTTTATTATGAATATTTCGCAATGTAAATAAAGATTTGAATGTTGTGTGTGTTCGTTGGTTTAATTGAACAATTGTATTCATGTTTTAGTATTTGTTGTTAGATGCATGTTAAATTGTGGGTATGCTTCCCCTTGGGTTATTTTATGTGTATGGGGGCATTTAAAAAAAAAAAATTAGCAAGCTAAGTCTTTATTAAGAGGAAATGAATAACAATGTCTATGGTTGGGAGGTTTGTCCTTCATATGCAGCCAATTAATTATTTTATTAACAGATAAGTGTTATGTTGTTTTCATTATGAATATTTCTCAGTGTAAATGAATAGTTGAATGTTGTGTGTGTTCAGTGATTTAATTGAACAATTGTGTTCATGTTTTAGTATTTGTTGTTAGATGTAAATTAAATTATGGATCTACTTCCCCTTGGGTTATTTGTATATATGGAGGCATTTTAGAATTAATAAGTTGCATTACTAGTAATAATAAACATCATAAATTAATAATAATAAAATAATGAGATACGAAAGAAATATCAATTTTTTATAATACTACAAAAATAAAGTATATAAAAGATTAATACAAAATGGAGACAACCCATTATCAACATATCTTAATTAATAAGTTTTAACAATAATACAAAGGATGAAAGATAAAAATGATGAATGACGGAATGATCTTTTTATGCACTAAAATGATGAATCTTCTAATGATAAATAATGAGAATGATTAATAAAATACAACTAATAATATAATAATATTTAATTATGAAGAGGAAAAAAAGTTAAGTAAAAATAAATAAATAAATAAAGGAAAAAAGAATATTTAAGAAGTTCCATATTTTTATGGTAAATTTTATATTGATCAAATCAGTTAGTCTATCTAAACTTGTTTCAAAGAATGTATTGTTGATATCTTTTATAACCATCTATTTAAGTATGTGATTCTTAAACATTCTCATAACTCTAAACATTTAATTTTTTTAACTAAACTAAAATATTAACATATATCCCTTATTATCCATGTTGTATCATAAAGAAACCCTCAAAATTATAAACATCTTAACAGTTTTAATTGAGAAGATGACTATGAACTTAGCGAATTATGAAAGACTATAATCTACAAATTTTATCATTAAAAATAATCTTCCCTCTCATTTCACTTGATTTTATGTTATGCTCTCTCCCCTCTCTTTGTTATTTTCTTTCTATTCTCTAATATTGTTTATTTTTCATTAACCTTCTCTTATCTAATTAAGTGTTATTTTTCCTTTATTTATTCTCTTTCTTATAATCCATATTTTCTAATTATACCTAATTATTATTTAACTCTTTTTTATTACACATTCTTATTATTCATTATTACAAAATTCATTATTTTAGTATATAAAATTTGTAATCTTTACTTCATCATTTTTTCCATCAAATCTATCCTTTGTATTATTTTTGGACGCATTAATTATGTTAAATTAATAATGGGTTGTCTCATTAGTAATAAGTTTTAAAATAATTTATTTTTTATTATTATATAAATTTGATCTTTTCTCTCGTATAATATTATTTTATTACTATTATATTAATCTGTGATATTTAGTATTCTTCATATTTTAGTTATATTTAGAAACACCACTATGAAGAGCGTGCATGATAAAACCCTCCTCTTGGATACTACAATGGATCCAATCTCGGGAGGGGTTCCCCAACCCCTCGTCCAAACCCTAAAGTGTAATGCTTTCCAAAATATGGTAGCAGCATTAGGGAAGTATGTTAAGTCTCAGTCTTCCCGCTTAAACAAAAATTTGGATAGTATTCGAGATGTCCCTCTTCCTTCCTCATCTTCGCACCATATGGAATTGGATTTAGAAAATTGGGGTCTAATCAAATACTTCATAGGAATTTGGCCCTCCCCTTAGGGTATGATAAACAACGTTCAAAAGAACTGGAAGACTTTCAACAAAGGTGATCTCACCCATTTCTTCTATGGGTAAGGGTTTTAAGAATTTTTCTTTGAACAAAAAGAATATTGAGATTTTATATTCATAAGTGAACTTTATATTTTTGTCCTAAAAGACATGTATCTCACTAGGTGGACTCCAGATTTCAACCCAAAAAATGGTGTTCTCTCAGTTGTTCAGTATGGGTTCATTTACCCCATATTCCTCTACAATGTTGGAATAAAGAGATCATGAGGTGTATAAGAGACTCCCTTGGAAGATCCATTGAAAAATCAAAACCCAAATATAGTATGTTTGTATTTGCAAGGATTTTTGTTGAAGTCAATCAAAATAAAAGGTTTCCAAAACCAATCCATCTAACCCTAGATAATTGGGGCCATATCCAACCTCTATACTATGAGTAGCTCCCATTTAAGTGCAAGGTATGCCATGAGTATAGGAATTTCGCAAGAGAATGCAAAAATAATCCTTGGGTACTTTATTAAGAGCGAGAAATCAAATAATAATGGCAAGCATTAAAGAAAAAAAATGGCCAAGAAAAACGCAAATATAGGGGTTGCTAAAACAACTTCAGATCTTCTTGGTTCATTCAAGGCCCAAGTTCAAGGACAACAAAAATTTCTGCCAAACCCAGCTTCCCCTAATCAACAAAAAGGGGAAGAAAATGGAAGAGCATCCCCACAGCCCAAGAAAGCAATTGTTTTTTGGAGCTCAGCAAATAAATATGAGATATTGGTACAATTAGAACCACCATATTTTGATCATATAATAGAAAATCCAGTTATCACTCCAATTAAGCTTACCTTTCAAATGTCAATACTAGAAGACATATGGTTGTCTTTTAATGGAGAAGAATAAGTTGCATTTAAAATGCAAATAACAAAGGAGATTGGGTTGCCTCCCATTGGAGAAGAAGGGATTGTCTCAAACTATTTGGCGGAGATTGATAGAATCCCTAAACAAGTTCAATCCACAACAAGGATCTTAACAAGGGAAAAAGTACAACAACAAGCAGATGATGAATAAAATAAAGATGAAGGGAAAAAGGAAAAGAAGGCAAGGAAACTTGGAAGAAAACCTTAAATGAGAAGAAGTAGCAAATAGGGAGAGAAATTAAGCATGCAAAAAACTATTGATATTTTTATGGGAGCGAGCACCCAAAATGTCAAGAAATGTGGAGTTAAAATCCCCCCATTAATGGGAGGGATCTAAACCATCAAGTAAGTAATGATCATTTTCTCCTATAACTGTAGGGGTATGGATAGCAAAGCGAAAATAGAGTCATTGATAAATTTAATCAATTTAAAAAAACCAATTATCCTCTTGATCCGGGAGACCAATCTTGAAGAAAAGGAAGTTACAGACACATGTAAAGTTTGGTGGAAAATTTGAGAAGTAGTTGTAGTTAGCTCCAAAGGTGCATATGGGGAGATATGTATAGCCTAGAAAAATAATATCTTGTGGTTAGATCACTTCTCTAGAATGCAGCATTTCCTACTAACAAATGTTACCCATCGTCCAACATGAAAAAAGATGGATATTATCAACATTTACATGCCAAACAACTACAGGGAGAAGGAAGAATTTTGGGACTCTCTGCAAGCTCTAAGAAACTCTAAAATAGTATAGAAAAGCATTGTAGCCAATGAATTTAATGTTACTTTATCTCATAAAGAGAAGAGAGGAGGCAGTGTGGTGAGAGATATGTTCCAAGAACACATGAAATATCTACTCTCGGAAAGGGATCTAGCGAATGTCAAACTAGAGAAATACAAATTCACATGGTCAAATAGCAGGGATGAGATTGGCTTCCTTACTACCAAATTAGATCGATTTATCATAAAGATTTATTTATTCTAGGTAATCATTTAATCTCCTCTAATATCCTTCTATGGGCAGCCTCATATCATAAACCTATTGTCTTAAAAATCACATAAACTTAAGACTATGGACCCATTCTCTTCCAATCTAATCCATTATGGCTTCAAGGTTGAGTAGTAGTTATGTATGGCACATATATATTAAAGGTGTTGATGTTTGTAGCATCAAATAGGTGTTTCCACATAGGTATAAGTGTCTAGACATGTGGAAATCATCCAAAGCCTTCTACCTTGAGACTTTACTTTAATTAAATGAATTATTAAAGTAAAGTGATTTTATTAGAGAGTTGAGTTTTATTTAAGGAAATGTTTTAATTAGCATTAGTGAATTAAATAATAGCCATTGATCTCAAGTGAGGTGAGAAGTAATCTCAAAATTCAATCACTTTGGAGATTAGGGTTAGGTCATAACTCAATCTTATAAAAGAGAGGCAAGGGTAAAGGACATGAAACTTTTCACACAGAGATAGAAAAGAAGGATTTTTTCTAGTGTGGAGTCATCCAATACTGTATAAGAAAAGAAGGTATTTTTATTACACTTGAAACGTTGATACAGAGCAGAGAAGAACTTTTAGTTAGAGGGTTGGATCACGAAGGACTGTGATTCAAGAAGATCTTGGATAGTTGGAGAAGGACTTCCATATAGAGATCAAGTCAAGGAGAAGAGAGAACAAAGGTAGTCGCAAGTGGGTTTCAGCAGAGAAAAGCCACAAGAAAGGATCAAGCCATACAGAGTTTTCCATACAGTCCTTGAGGTCGTGTATGCGGGTCTCAATGGAGACATGCACTATGGGGGTTTTCTTAAGGAAAGGCACGTCCACCTCGAAAAGCATGTCAGATCTGGTTCACACAACAGAGCAGACTTTGCTAGATTTGTCTATAGTTTTATTTCTCTCAGTGGACCACTATCCATGTTACCGGAGCCCTAATTTTATCATAATAAAATCATCTTAGTATTGGTTTCTCTAGGGTTTTTCCATAGGTATCTACCCAAAATATTAGTGTTTATGTGTGCATGATTTGGTTTCCAATATTGCTTTCGTTGTCTGTATTTGAGTTGAATATTCTAGCAATGTATTTTTTTTTGTGAGATGTTATTCCAATTTGCAATAAGGAAATCAATAGATAACAAGATACCTAGGTGCTGGAGTAAGAGGATTTCAACGTGGTATCAAATTATTGTCTCTAAGGGGGGGCCAAACTCGGGTTGCACAATGGTAAATCTATTATATATGAGTGACCAGAAGATATATATAGTTGAGATCTAGGGTTACAGCAATATATCTGTTGGATCAGGAGTATTATGGTGGGTGTTTGAAGGACCAAGCACAGATCCACTATCTTTTGCAGCAGATCTATCAAATATACAAGAGATATTATTAGTTATATAAACAAGCAAGCAGGAATCGAAGGACATATTTATGGGAAATGGTTGTACAGAGGTAAAACTTGGTTTTGCAAGAGTATGAAGTTGTACGCAGGTTGCAGTGGTAATAGTCACGTACATACACAGGTTCTATTCAGGAAAGTCACATACATATGTGGGTTTTAGTGGGAACAAACACATATAGGATCATACATATTTTACAGAGGCAGTTTCAGTAGTGAAATTCATTGAATGCTTGATCCATGAAGGATTGTGACTCAAGATGATCTCACCAAGGGTGAATAAGGAATTTCATCTAGAGATCATCTCAACGGATAACAAATCTATTGGATTTGGTGACTCATAGAGAGAGTAGAGAAGGATTTTTTTCTCAAAGAGATCTCAGCAAGGGTGAAGAAGGACTTTCACCTAGATATTTGATCATTCCAAAGGACAAGTAGGAATCAGTAGACAGATCTGGAGCAAGGACAGATTTGGGAAGTAGAGTAGATACAAGAAGGTCGAGCGGATTTGAGAAGAATTCCAGAGCTATACGCAGGTTGTTGTAGAATCAATCGCATACATATGTGGATTGTAGTAATGAAAGTCGTGTATATACGTGGTTTTTAGTATCCCAGGGAGCGTCGATCCGGATTATTTTCGGCACAAAATGAGAGCAGAGATATAATAAAGAAATGCACAGAGATATCGCAGATATTCAATAATATAACATAAATGTATCGGATATGCAACCATAAACACATATATACAGTAATACACTATTTCTATTAATGAAAGAAATGTACAGAGACTGTAAAATACAGAGTGAAAGACTCGCTAGAATGGTGGCAGCTTATCTCTGAGAAGAGATGTGACGGCTACTCGCATTCGCAAGAAAATGATTACAATGAGACTCTGAAGGCATTTTTACAATAAGCGGGAATGCCAAAAGTCCTAGACATCCAAAAACCTAACCCTAGGAGATGAAGCACCAAAATTCGTGTGGGCCCCGTTTGAGTAAGTGAGTACATCAACTTCCCGGGGTCGTAACTTTTGCATATGATCTTCGTTTTAGGCATGTGATAGCTCGTTGGAAAGGTATCATCGAGGAGATTCATTTTGGGGGCTCAATCATACCTTCGACTATCATTGAGAACATAAATCTAGAAATACATTCATTTGGACCCTCAAAATAGCCCCGGAAGTTTAAACCTGCTAAAAATAGTAAATTGCCAAAATTGCTAGAAAACTGTTTTGAGCCATTTGGAAAAGGTGGGTGGCCACCGATATCCACCTGGATCAAGCGTACATATGTATGTTGCAGAAGGAACAGGCGTGTACATATGTGGGTTTCAGTAGCCCAAGGTGCATATATACGTGGGTTGTAGAAGTAACGAGCTTATATAGCATGTGCAAGTTGTAGGTACAGGGTAAACATAAACAACAAAGGCTCTAAGTTGTGAGATTTGATTGTTTCTCAGTGGAAAGAAAATATGTCAGAGGCATGAGCGTTATTCAATAGTATAACAGAGGGATCAGGGACCCATGTGGAGCTTGGTGATGATGCCAAGTATGCATTAAAGGGAGATGGAATAGTTACATTCCAACTTGATTCAAGAGGTCCATTGGATGCTCAGGATATGATTTGTGTACGATAATTGAACAAGAACTTACTCTCAGTTTCAGCTTTAGAGGACATGGGTTTTTCCATAATTTTTCAAAGAGGGAAAGTACTCATACATCCATAGGGAGCTATCCCTGACATAGTAGCTAGCATTGGTGTTAGAGATGGTGGGTTATATAGGTTGCATGGAAATCATGTAAGAGGATCCAAGGGGATCTTGGATCATGGATCGATGTCATTGGTAGAGGATGAGGAGTGAGAGGCTCTGAAGGGTGAACAGATGAAGGATGAGTATTTCACAGACTTCCAGTCTGGGGATTCAACCTTCATATGGGAAGAAGGAATTAGCCCCTTCTAGTTCTATCAAGAGACTGAGTTGGTACGATATGACATTCATGGATGCTCAATAGAAGGAGCCTTCTAGGAGAACATTGAAGGAGAGCATGCCTTCAAAAAAGTTTCCAAACTTCATGGCATTCATATGTAGCATCATAAATTATGTGAATTCCAGTATTCAAGGAGTAGCTGACCAACAGGGTTGGAGGGATGTCAGTGAGAAAGATGATGTATTTGACATTGTTACAGGGTCAGAGGGAGAAGCAGTTCTAGCTGGCTCTTCTAGAAATACTTTCCTCACTGAGAGGGAGTGTTGATGTTTTTAGCATCGAATAGGTATTTCCGCATAGGTCTAAGTGTCTAGAAATGTGGAAATCGTCCAAAGACTTTTACTTTGAGACTTTAATTTAATTCAAGGAATTATTAAAGTAAAGTGAATTTATTAGAGAGTTTAGTTTTATTTAAGGAAATACTTTAATTAGCATTAGTGAATTAAATAATAGCCATTGATCTCAACTGAGGTGAGAAGTAATATCAAATGTCAATCACTTTGGAGATTGGGGTTGGGTCATAAATCAATCTTATAGAAGAAAAGAAAGGGTAAAGGAGAAGACAATCTTCACACATAGATAGTGTAATACCCCAAGACCGAGCCCCTGCTGAATTGTAAATTTTTCTATAGGCTGGTGAGTTGAGTAGTTATAGGTTGAGAAGCTTATGTGTTCATTAGGCTAGTGAGCCAGATGCCAAGGCCAGAAGCCTGATTTTGTATATGTAATCATGCAGATTATTAATAGAATATAAACATCACTGCATGCAGATCGACCATGAAGAAAGAGTGATGGGGGACTAAGATTCCACAAGGCTAGGTAAGGGAGAGGGGGTTGAAAGGTTGGAAGAGGGGATAATATTGAGGGCTTAAGTCCTTGAGATAATAATTTATTATTATTCCAAAGTGGTGTGAAAGGCATATGTTTATCCTAAGTTCCTGGAAAAGGGAATGTGTACTTAATGGAGTGCAAGTGACTTCATGGGCAACATGTGTCGGCCTAGGCACATGCAATTTAACCCAAGAATTGAGCCGTGATGGGGGTTCGTCCTCCATTCTTCCATCTATTGTCTGAACTGTGTGGTGTCAGCGTCTAATCTATGCATACCCTCACGCAACTCTGAAACTAGAAAATTGTGATGTTTTCCTAAGAAGACGACACATCCTCTGTCTGAACCGTTTGAGTCTGTGTTCGACCTCTGTGTTGATTCCTTATCACACACCCTGAAAACTAATGGAAACCCATGGATTGATCCATGTCTCATGTGTTTCATGTGAACCCGGTTTATCCACACTGCAAATCTGAGTTTGTGCCTTAACCATTTGGGTTGTTGTCCTATGTATTACCTGACCTGTGTGGCATCATAACTATGGGTTTTTGTGGCCACACAATCCCTTGGTTGAGTGTGATTTGTTGCTATCATTTGTTCCTTATTGAGCCTTAATGTTTTCCTCCTTGTGTTGGAACAGAGCTGAAGAAGCAGGTTGTCAAGCCTATGTGAAACACTCTCTCTAGGTGAGGGAGGTGGTTGTGGTTGAAGAGGCGGGTTGTCAGGCCTATGAGAGACTCTCTCCAGGTGAGAGAGTGTGCGGAGGAAGTGAGAACTCCTAGAAGGGGTCATGTAGCTTCCACAGAGCTCAGAGAATTCTGGTCCAGCTTGTTGTTGAATCCCAAGGCAAGGGAGGTTTCGCAGTCGAAGGACTGTCCTGTGTGACAGTGAAGGTATATACTCTTGGGGTGGGACAGGCATGTGGGGAATGAGAGTTTGTGAGCATTGGGCATAAGTGTCTCCTGGGAGAGAATCCATCCTCAAACACTATGTGTCTTCCTGTTGACCTTGCCTAGCCTAGGATTCCCTTGCCCTGTGGAGCTTAGTCCTAGCTCGGGGGTGACCTACTGTTGAGAGTGATGAGAAGCATGGTCTAAGGTTGGGAAGTTCGTGGAAGGCCTTCACGCAGTTGGTGGTGTTACCCATAATTATAAAATATAAGTATCAGTTTGTGCTTAATTTATATGTTTTTCATGTCTATGATGCTTGTATGTTAGCATGAATTATGTTGCATAGATGAATTATTGCTAATTCCATTAATTATGTATGGTAGTAGTAATTATGTTTTTACTTTGTGTTTAGTCATTTAAATTCTTTTAAATGCATACAATATAAGTGTTATTCCACAGTAGCGTTACATCGGCCATGGGTTGAGGCCCGAGGAATGTTACAATTTGGTATCAGAGATAAGTGAGACTCTGAATCGTGGCATTGGCCTGGGGGGCTATTGGTGTCTGGGAAGAAAATGGTTGAGTTAAGGGTGTTTCGGTATCATTTCCTGGCCTGGTGGAGGCTGGGGATGTTACAGGTAGAAAAGAAGAAATTTCTCTAGTGTTTAGTCATCCAAGAATGTATAAGCAAAGAAGGATTTTTTGTTACACTTGACACATTGATACAGATAACAGAAGGAATTTTTCTTAGAGGGTTGGATCACGAAGGATTGTTATCCAAGAATATCTTGGATAGGTCGAGAAGAACTTCCATCTAGATATCAGGTCAAGAAGAAGAGAGAACAGAGGCAACCGCAAGTACATTTCAGCAGAGCAAAGCCAGAGGAAAGGGTCAATCCATATGAATTTTGTTGTATATTCCTTGAGGTTGTGTACATGGGTTTCGATGAAGATAGGCATGTATGTGTGGGTTTTCTTAAGGAAATGTTCATACACCTAAAAATAGTTTCATATATGGGTCGTACATTAGAGAATACTTTTCCAGGTTTGTTTGTAGTTGTATTTCTCTAAGTGGGTCATTATCCCTATTACTGTAGCCCTGATTTTATCACAATAAATCATTTCAGTACCAATTTTCCCTCCATAGTTTTTCTAGTGGTATATACCCAAAAATATTGGTGTTTATGTGTGCATGATTTGGTTTCTAGTATTATTTTCATTGTCTTTATTTGAGTTGAATATTCCAACAATGTGTTTTTGTTTTGAGAGCTACTAATCTGATTTGCGGTAAGGAAACCACTAGATAACAATATACCTAAGTGTCAGAGTAAGGATTTAAACAAAAATATCCCTTGTATTTTTGGGGGAGAAAAAGTTTCGGGGCCGTCAAATATTCTCTCAAGGAATAGGCAAAAATAACCAACCCCCATTGGATTAGGAGAAAACATAACTAAAGGAGAAAATGGAAAACTTGTATTGGGAAATGGAAAATGAGGATATAACAAGGGAGTTTATCAATGAAGAAAGTTTAGTCCATCAAAAATATCATCAATTCCTTAGGAAGGAAGAGGAATTATAGAGGCTAAAATCTCACAACCTATGGTTAAAATAAGGAAACATGAACACAACTTATTTTCACAAGCAGGAAAAGACTAGGCTTCTCATAAATGATGTCAAAGAAATAGTTTTGGAAGATGCCACAACACCTAGATAATTTGCAATGATCAAGTACGAATCTCGAGCTCATTTTGAGGATATATATATAGAAAAAGTTGGGGATGACCCCAACACAATAGAATCCATGCTTGGGAACATTCCTATGATCATATCATAGGAGGGAAATGAAAACCTGACAAAGGAAATCAACAAGGAAGAAACAACATACAACAATCTGGGGTTTGGATCTAGATAATGCTCCTGGGAAAGATGGATCCACAATCCATTTATATAGAGTTTGATATAATGAAATCAAAGTTGATCTCAAGAGGATGTTACAATACATTCAAAATTCCTACAGAGTAGGTGGAGATACTAATTCATATTTCCTTTCTCTCATCCCAAAGGAAGTAAATCCTTCATATTTTTCCCAACTTCAACCTATTTCCTTATGCAATGCCTCTTATAAAATATTAGCCAAGGTTATAGCGAATCAATTGAAAAATGTTATCTCTAATGTTATTTTAGATAACCAATGAGTGTTCATGCATAAGAGACAACTAGTGGATAATATTATAATGGTTCAGGAAGCCATCCATTCAAGTTGATCAAACAAAGAGAAAGGTATGATCATAAAGATAGACATGGAAAATGAATTTGATAGGGTGAGGTACTATTTTCTTTATGATGACATGCATAAATTTGGTTTATGCTCTTCTTTTATTTGGTGAATCTTTGATTTTATATGTAATCCATGGATTGATCCTCTTGTTAATGGGAGATGAACTAGTTTTTTCTAAGGATGCAGGGAGTTACGTTAAGGTTTCCCCATTTTTCCTCTTATCTATATCATCATGGATAAATCCTTTAGAAGGAAATTGGAATATAGAATATGAAATGGTAATTTACAAAGAATCAAAATAATCAGTGGGGTGAAAACCATTAGTCATTTTCAATTCATTGACAATAACCTTCTTATTGGAGAGGCATCCATGATAATTTCCTCCCCATTCAAAAAATTATTGGAAACATTTCTAGAGGCATCGAGAGGTAAGGTAAACAACAAAAAAAGTCAAATTTATGGTTGGAACATTTGTCATCATCAGCTCCATGAAATTTCCATAATTCTTATGTTCCCTCACCAAGAAGCATGGGTCGCATTTAATCATTTCATAGGAATGCCAATCAGTCTATTTATCCCCACATCTCAAGCACGCTTGAGTGTTTTAGGGAAAATTAAACCAAATTTTCAGCAGTGGGGATCATAGTGGTTGAATCCAACTAGAGGGGTAGTGATGATAAATTATATTGTATCAGCCATGCCCATTTTTCAATGTTCAACAATGCTTGAACCCATAGGAGTGATGCTTCAAATGGCTCAATAAATTAGGAAATTCTTGTGGTAGGGAGGCAAGACTAGCACTAAGAGATATCATTTAGTCAATTGAAAAATAGTCAAGGCTTCCAAGGAATATAGGGGTCTAGGGATTGAATATCCAATAGTTATGAACTTAGCCTTGGGGTCCTAAGTCATTTGGAGATTGGTTTTGGGAAAATAGGATTGGTGGAAAAAAATCATCTCCAAGAAATATCTAAACGGAGAATGGCTCTGCTGTTTTGACAGGGCATTGAAAAATCAAAAAGGTTCTCTAATATGGAAGCTCATAAAATTTGATACCCCTATTATTCAAGCAAAGATCACCTAGACTCCACGTAATAGAAAAAATATCCTCATTTGGTAGGATAGTATCATGGGAAACCCACCTCTGGAAAAAAAAAATGGAGTCATTCCCACTGAAAGTTTGGATGGATGAACATAACTTGAAAATGTAGTATGAAATTTACATATGGTTTGTTTGATTAGAATAGAAGCTAGGTTGGGATCTCAATGGCCCCCCCAATGAATATTTGTGCGCAAGCCTCTTTACTTATGGATTCCCTTAAAGGATGTTCTCCCAGGAACTCTATCACTCAGGATTACAGAGGATGGGGTATGTTGATTATACCGTAAAAAGAGGAGATCATTGTTGATTGGATGCAGCTCTTCAATCTCAAAAAACGGCCATTTGCAACACCATGTGGAACTCCAATGGCCTACCAAAAATTAATATCTTTTGTTGGTTGTTGGTGCAAGGTGATATATTAATTGTGGATAATTTAGATAAATGTGGAATCCATGGCCCATATAGATGTGTTTTATGCCTATTTGACTCTGAAACCATCCACCATCTCTTCTTCGACCATACCTTATCTCACCAAGTTTGGCAAGAAATGTTCCAGGAAGTACAACATAGAATGATAATCCCATCATCATGGAACGAAATGTTCATCCAATAGAATAAAAATTACATGTGATCCTTGAAAAATAAACAAATTTTTAAGAGGATCTAGAATATATGCAAAAATATCTATGTTAGAAGATATGGCTAGCACAAAACAGATTTGTTTTTAAGAAATAACAGGTCAATACTAAAGTTGCATCTAGTCACATTCTGGCCATGGGTAGAGGAAACTTTGATGCTCAATATTTAGAAGCAAATGAAGAGAAATGTGTCCAACGTTTTCATATTCCTACTGATGCTATTCATATTCACAAAGGTAGGAATGTTCCCATATCAAATTGGCATCTTTGACTGAATGGGTAGAGTTTCTAGTTGTNTATTAGGTTCTAGGTATATGCATTAATAATCAAGTACATGATTATGCCCTCCTGGAAGGATTGAGATTGTGTTTATCTCGTCAAATTTTCTATATTAATGTGGTAGGGGAATCCTTGGTCCTTATCCAATCAGTGCATAAAACTCATTGGCATACCAACCAAAACATCAATTCAATCCTATGCATAATCTTGCAAAAGGCATCAAGGTTTCAAAAAATAAATGGTTTTTTAGGTATTGTGAGTAGAGAATGCAGAAGATGACAAGTTAGCAAATGAAGCCACACGAATAAAAATTGGATCCCTAAGGATTTATGGCACAAGTACATATCATTCCATACCATAGGGATTTATACCAATGTTTAGTAAGTACTTATCAATTAATAAGACACATGTCGACCATGAGGTAACTCAAACTTCCAAGCCCAACCATAAATATGATGAGAATCATCTTCTCCTAGCACATGGTCTACCTATGGTAAATTCATGGTAATGAAGATGCAGGATGTTTGCATTTTTTGGAAGGTGGGATAATGGTAGAGGTTCAAGGGAAATGCAGATGGGTGTGTTGGTATTTTTCTATGAAGCTACGGTCTGTCAACTCAAGGTGAGGTCATGATTATAGTTTGGTGCATTTTGAATTCCTCGTCTGTCTAATTTCTTATCTTTGGTTTGAATTTATGTCAACTCTATTGTATGGGATTTTGTTTATTTTGTCCTTAAATCTTGTTGGGATATCACACCTCCCTTTCTTTGGTGCCCTGGTGTGTTGTTAGGTGTAAATTTGATTGATTCTTTAGGTTCTGGTATGAGAATTGGTTATGGTGGTCTCTGGCCCTACCATATTACCTAGAGCTTTGTCTCTCTTAAGGATACTATGGGTTCACAATAGTCTTATAGTTCCTCCCATTGGTTTCAGGATACACTTCCACTTCCTTTATTTGATATCCCTGTTAGAGTCATGGAATATAGAGAAAAACTAGAAATGCAAATAGTTTTTCATATTCATGAGGAGATGATTAAGGAGAATAGGTCCATAATCTGTACCATATCAATCAAGTTACAAGAAAATGAGTAAAAATTCATCTCCCAAGTTTCTTCTATTATGGGACTCCTGTTACAAGTCAAGTAGGAGGTA
Organism: Picea engelmannii; assembly: GCA_009831015.1. Classification (NCBI taxonomy): domain Eukaryota; kingdom Viridiplantae; phylum Streptophyta; class Pinopsida; order Pinales; family Pinaceae; genus Picea; species Picea engelmannii. The sequence continues at coordinate 227,398 of ML779895.1, read as the reverse complement.
ACCAATCTGGAAATATAATGTACACAATTAAGGAATTCAATTGTCCAATTGAGCAAGAATGTTAACTCATGGGATTCAAACCAAATTATACTAGAGAATTTAGTTCAAGGATATTTTAGGGAGGAAGACATCATTCAACATATTTTTTAAGCCATGGAAATTGGTGAACAAGAACTGGAACTCCTTGACCAGGGACCGGATGAAGCTACTAGCTACAATATATTTTAACTAGTTTATGTTTTTCAAAGTAATCTATATTTTGGGTAGATTCTATAGAATTTATAGTAGTAGTAGATACCAAGAGTTTTTTCTATCAAACACTTGTAAGAGTTGTAATTTGGTGTGGACTAGCCATGTTTTTCAACTTTTTGAGAACTCAAGTATGTTGTATTAGTGTTATTCAGTTATGTTGCAACCTTTTTTTATTAATATAAATGTTTCCCAGTTTTGGTTAATATATATAAGTTAGATTTAGTTTCCTCTTTATATGTTTTTATTATTAATTAATATTAGTTAATTTTTTCTCATAAATTTGTATTTGTTTTTACTTTTTTTTTTCAAAACTATTTCCTTAATGATAAATAACTTTATTTTTCAAAACTCAGGGGTGGCGGGAGTGTGAGGGATCATTTTATATCCTAAGGGAAAACATGAAAATGTTTATGCTTGGAAACTGGGGAAGGCCTCTATAGGATAAATAAAGAGCTAGAATGGTTTGAAAGGGTGGAGTTGTTTCATGTGCTCATGGAAATAAATAGGAAGGCAGGTGATATAACCAATTGTTAGGGTCATAACCTTCCTAACCCCATGTTAACTCCTAGATTTTCACTCTTTGAAAATCTTCATGGTTAAGGGCCAATGTGCAATATTTAGGCTGGAATTCAAAGATATTCCTAGAGTTTAGCACTTGTGTGAGTCAGAGGTTGGTTCGCATAATAGATAGGTATATGATCAGTATATGGTTATTTTTGTTTCAAAGTTAGAGCTAGCTTGGTTTTCCATGCATTTGGGAGAGATTTCTATGTGTAGCATGTGACCCTAATTTTTAGGAGATAGTGATTGGAGACTCATTTGAAATTTTTGAGCATACAGAGTTAGTCCTTGCATGATATTGAGCCCAATGATACTTTTCCAAGCGAAATCTAATAAATTTCTAATTTTAGCAAGTGGAGCATCACGGCTTGCATGTAAATATTGATCGCATATTTGGAATCCTCTCGGAAAATTGAATCTAATGAGTATGATATCATTGGCATGCGAGGATATTCTATTTTTAGCAGCGTCTATTTTTTTTACATATGACACATCGTGGTGTTCTCCTGGTCATCCTGGACATTTTTTACAATTTCCTTATTTTTAAGGAGTGAGACCTTATTTTTAGCAACTTTTGTTTATAACCGAGGTGGATGGCTCCAAAGGTGACAATTGGTAGGGTCCGATTCTGAAATTCGACAATGATGCAGTGACATGTGGCATCTACGTGGCATAATTGGTGAAGGGAACACTTTCCAAGGTGAAAGTCATTAAAAGAGAATTAAATAAAGTGAAAATGGGTTGTGTCGATGAGGTGGTTCTCTCATAGACATGATTGAGACAATCAAGGCTTAAATCACTCGCGAACTTTTCTCTCCCTCGCCATAACTCCACTTTCCATGCAAGTTAATTTCATTAATTCACTTTTAATTCATATTAAACACCAAATCCATAAAATTTAGGGATTGAACCAATCAGGGCTTAATTTTCTCACTGAATTTTCTCTCACTCGTCATAAATCCACTTTCCATGCAAATTAATTTCATTAATTCCCCTTAAATTTCTCCTAAATAGTAAATCCCTAAAATTTAGGGCTTGATCCAATCAAGGCTTAAATCACTCACTTGATTTTCTCTCACTCGTCATTAACTCACTTTCCATCCAAATTAATTTCATTGATTCCCCTTTAATTTCTCTTAAAGGCTAAATCCTTAAACAAATAGGGTGCATTCTCCCTCTTTCGTTATCTCATGCATATTTTGGCCAAATTTAACGTTTAAACATGTGTTTAATTCTTAATTTATTCCCCCATGTGTTAACTCTCCTATTCTTCACATGAGCTAAATCTCTCTCCCTTCCCCATGTGCTTCTCCTACTCCCTCTCCCTCTCTCATGCACCCATACTCTCTCTTGGTAAAGTGTTCCCTCATCACTATATATTGGAGGTTGGTCTACAATATTATGGTCGGATTTTTTCAGCAGCGGCATATACTCTTTCTTTATCTCTTCTCTCTCATTCTCTAGTCTAGATATTCTCTCTTTGAGCAAGGATATTAATTGTATCGATTGTGTACTTGTTGATTGTGGCACAATCAACCCTTTGACAAGCCTATAATAAAGAGGTTTGTGTTTTTTTTCTGAACCTTCCTTCTTGTTGGTATTTGTTTTGTGCTTGCAATAAGATTAGTAGTTCATGCTATTCATTATGATATTAAACTATCTTTTGAGTAGATTCACTTTTTATTTCCTTCTATTTCTCTTATGCTAACCCTACATGATCCCTCCAAGATACAAAACTATATTTTCCCCCACGTCTTGGGAAGTTTTAACACACTATCTGAAGCACTTTTGTTGTTGTTTTTTGGGTGTTTATTGCAAAAAATAAGAAAACAAATCAGTATCATGGTACCTAGGGACTCCCCCCTAATGTTGGCACACACTAGACCAAATTGAGAGGGGTATTTCCCGTGACAATTTGGGGCATTTATCCTTGAATTATCACCTTCTTCATCGTTGTTTTTTCTGTTATATCAGCTCAATTGGAGGGTGAAAAAGTGTGCTAACAAATTGGCACCGTTTTCGAGGAACGCAAGCCTTGGAAACATGACATCGGTGTGTTTTTACTTTAATTGGTTTATTTTTTTCTAACTCACTTGGATACTCCACGAGATACAGGGATGACTCCACATGGGACACAAGAATATATTTTGGTTTTGATTCCCTCACAAGGTCTAGTTCCGATCTTGAAGAAAACCTAACATCTTTTTCCAAGAACAAGACTATTCCTTCACCAAGAACTCATCTCAAAGTTGGTAAGCATATGAATTCTTAGGTAAGTTATTTTTTGATGAGCACTATGGTGAGTGTATCTTCAACATATTCATATTTTGTTTTATTTCCATCTCGATCTAGTAGTAGGATAGCAATTGTGATTTTTTCTATCTGAGATTAACAAAATGGTCGTAGTTGTGAGGCCACCAATAAGGTGGATATTTTCTAATTTTGACCCACTAAGTTTTGTTGCATTCCTATATTATCCTCGTGACTTACCTACACGTAAATGGATTAAATGCTTACATTTGTTTGTAGAAAGGTCAAGAGAATCATTTGAGGACCACTTGGCTACTTTTTCAAAATTGTTGGATGATTTTAAGGTGGAACATGAGGATGTGGCGATGAGGATATTTGTGTCAACCCTCAAGGGGGAGGCACAAACATGGTATGAATCCCTTCCTGATGCCTCCATTGATGGATGGGATTCATTCCAAGTGAATTTTATTAAATGATAGGTGGATAAACAAGACAACTTTTTCTTAATTAGTGTTTTTGATACTATTAAAAAGAATGGGGATGAGACTGTCATTGATTTTAATGCTCGCTTTTCTAAGACTTATTATAAAATCCCTATTTCTATAAGGCCTAATGTTGCTTATGATTTAAATTATTGTCTTGAGGATTTTGATGATATTTTTGGTATTTTTTTCAAGAACAAGGAACCTCAAACTCTAGAGGAAGCCTGGGATATTATTATTAAGTTGGAAGAACATTTTATTGCAACCTACGATTTCTTGTTGATCCATGAATTTTAAATATTGATTGTTAAAGTAGTGAAGGAAGTCCTTGTTTCTAAAGATGAACTACAACTTGCACCATGCCAAGTTCCCAGAGATCAACATGATGATCGTGGCTTAGGTTTATATGATCTGGAACCAATAGTTGCACCATTTGAGTCACATGCGGAGTTCCAAGAAGATGAAGGTGAATATTTGAATACTCAGGAATGTTCATTGGTTCCTCCCATTAGTAAAGATGAAAATTTTCAAGAGGAGGAACCACAAGTTAACCAAGTAGAGGTCAGTCAACAAGAGGCTTCATCCTTTCCTATCACAACAGTGGTTCATGAACAGCTTGACCTAATACCATTAAAGCAGGAGGAGCCACTTTTGGTTCAAACAGAGGACAATTTCCCTTACACTTTTCCTATGATTCCACATCCCGAGGTTGTTCTTAAAGGTTCTAAGATTGATCAGTGTTTGGATATCAAGGGTCATCATGACCTAGTTGAGCTCAGGATGGTGGAGGTATTTCAACAAGTAGATTCCAAGAGTTTTGGCTCTCATGCTTTCACATTTTTTACTATTGAAATACCATGTTTTAAACCCCAACCAATAGCTTTCAATTAACTTACACCCTTCAGTTATGCCTTCATTGGCAATTACATCAAGGAAGCTTTGGGTCATATGATATTTCACGATTGGTCCCCTTGGAAGTTTAAATTTGTTGACCTCTCCCATCAGACTTATCTTTTGGTTGTATGGTTACATTGGTCCTTTGAGTATGATGATTTAATCATGGAATATTTGAGGTAAAACTTTTGGGTCTAGGGTAGTTGTCCTTCCTTTCATCATTGTATTTTCATGTATTTCTTTCATGCTGATTTTTAAACTTGTTAGGAAAGTAATTTACCTTCCTTTGCAATGTATTTTACCTTAAGGCATTTACTTTTCATCCCTTTGCTCAAGTATCACTGATTTTTTACAAGCTATATCAACATGTGGTCATGTCTTGTGTGTTTCTTCTTTTGTAGAATAGTAGTTATCCACTATTACTTTTCCTAGGTCAAAATATGAGTGTCTTATCTTTCATGGCCAAGCCTTCGTGTATATTATTAGAGTGAGACTAGATGGGGGTCTCGTTTGTTCATGTTCCCAAAGAATTGAGCCTTTAGGATGGGTAGTTTGAGGAGACATAGGATATTCTTGAGTCATCTTATGTCTTGTCTCCTCATCTCTTATCATTGAGTCTTCTACTTTGAGTTAGTCCTCCCCCTCATCCAGTAATAGGAATATGGTACATGGTTCCTTCATCTTACATCTTCTTGAGTTATCACTTTGTGATGAAGGAAGAGAGACATCATTACTCTTATTTTCAGCATGTCATCCTATATCGAATCTGACACATTATCTATGGATGAATCACAAGTGGAGCGCCTTGCTATCCATTAGCCTCATTGGCAGTTAACTTCACATTCAAAAAGGATAAGTATCATTGGGCCTTGATTGGATAATCCTTGTCATTGTTCGACTTTAGAACATATTTCACAGTGACAGGTTGTGCTCGTTCCTTAGGACCCATTGTCATTATTGGTGGTTTTCCTTCACAGTTGGAAAATGCTTACATTATTGACATATAACCAAGTGACTCTCTCCCTTGTATCGACATCAATACATTTACCGCAGGGAGGAGTGTACATGTTGGGTGGTAGCAGGTAGTGCATTTGGATGAGACCCCTTGTGCTATAGGGTTTTCAGTGGGAGGATTATGTTGATTTGGCTCCATTTCCCATTGGATAGGATTTGGTGTCATTGGTCATCTTACACGAGTTTCTTGTTCAACTTGCAAGGCCTTCTCTTCTTCCACATAGTTATAGGGGTATTTTGGGTACACATGTTTTTAGTTCTCACAGAGAAGCATTGGTACATATTACAAAGTTCTCATGGAGTATTAGTTTTATTTTTATAGACACAGAGATTCATATGGTTCTCGAAATCCCACAGGGGGATCCTGTCCCCTTGAGTCGCCATTGTTAACCCCTATATTTTCACCCTTTGAAAATATTGAGGGTTAAGGGCCAGCGTGCACTATTTAGGTTGGAATCAGATATTTTCCCATATTTTATCACTTGTGTGGTTCCCATTAGAGACGGGTACATGATCAGTATATGGTTGTTTTCATTTCAGAGTTAGAGTTAGCTTAGTTTTCCATGCATTTGAGAGAGATGTCTATATATAACATGTGACCCTACGTTATAGGAGATAGTGATTGGAGACTCATTTGACAATTTTGAGCATACATAGTTGGTCCTTGCATCATACTAAGCCTGATGATGTTTTTATCAGCGACATGCAAGAACTTTCTATTTTTAGCAAGTGGAGCACCAAGGCTCGCATGTCAATTCTGATTGCATATTTGGAATCCTCTCGGAAAATTGAATTTGATGAGTATGATATCATTGACATGCAAGGATACTCTATTTAACAGTGTTTATTTTTAGACATATGACACATGGCAATCTTCTCCTAGTCACCATAGACATTTTTTACAGTTTGGTTTTTTTTAGGAGTCGAACCCTAATTTTAGAAATTTATATTTATAGTAGGGGTGGATGGCTCTAGAGGTGACAAGTGGCAGGGTCAGATTCCTAAATTTGGCAGATGCAGTGAAATTTGGCATCTATGTAGAATAATTAGTGAAGTATGCACTTTCCAAGGTGAAAGTCATTAAAAGATAATTAAATAAAGTGAAAATGGGGTGTGTGGATGAGGTGGTGCTCTCATAGACGTGATTGAGCCAATCAAGGCTTAAATCACTCACTAAATTTTCTCTCACTCGCCATAACTCCACTTTCCATGCAAGTTAATTTCATTAATTCCCTTTTAATTCCTCCTAAATGAAAAATCCCTAAAATTTAGGGATTAAGCCAATCAAGGGTTAATTTTCTCACTAAATTTTCTCTCACTCGCCATAAATCCACTTTCCATGCAAATTAATTTCACTAATTCCCCTTAAATTTCTCTTAAACATTAAATCCCTATAATTTAGGGCTTCATCCAATCAAGGATTAAATCACTTACGTGATTTTATCTCACTCGTCATTAACTCACTTTCCATGCAAATTAATTTCATTAATTCCCTTTTAATTTTTCTTAAAGGCGAAATCCCTAAACAAATAGGGCACAAACTCCCTCTTTGGATAAATCAAGCATATTTTGGCCAAATTTAGCATTTAAACATGCGTTTAATTCCTAATTTATTCCCCCATGAGTTAAATCTCCTATTCTTCACATGAGTTAACTCTCTCTCACTTCCCCATATGCTTCTCCTACTCCCTCTCCTTCTCTCATGCACCCATACTCTCTCTTGGTAAAGTCCACCCTCATAACTATATATTGGAGGTTGGTCTACATTATTTGTTGATTATTTGTAGCTTCGGGTAGGTATTATCATGTGACCCTGGGTGTTGGGCATGTGGGAATCATCTTGGGAACCACATCAGACTTTTGGTTTAGTGAAGACCCCTGTGGATTTGAGTGGGGGATTCAAGGGCTTGGTTATGGGCTTTGTGGGTTTGTGTAGGGGCTTCACACCCACATAGAAATTCTAATTTGATGTTGACTTGTGCAGGGGATTCTATGATGCCGCATAAGAATTGTATATAAAGAAGAGAGGTCATTGTGAAATTTCATATTGTGGAGACAAGTGTGAGATATTTTGGTGATTTCCATCTAGCCTTTCGTGAACTTAGTCTAGCCATGGAGGAAGTACTTTAGGCCTGAATTATGTTGTTGTTCTCTTCTTTTTTTTAGCAGGTTCTTTGCTATGGAGGGTTCTTCCTAGAGGAATATGGTAGTTGTAGGTCTTGAAGGATGCCACAATTCATGGTAACCTTTGTTGCAGATGCAAGGAAGGGATTGACTAGAAGAGAAAGGTGGAAGAAATTTAAAGAGAGGCCAACCACAGCAATTGAAGGTTGTAGGAGGACTCGGCTTGCATAAAGGAGGATTTTGGTTGATGCTTGGAGGCTAAAAAAAACCTATGGGATATTCATCCTGCCAAGGAAGAGGGTTCGCATCCTAGGAGAGGTTGTCGCATGCCTCTAGGAGAGCTTGACAATAGTTACAGGGGTGCTCGAGGGTTCGGCTAGAAAGAATGGAAGTAAAAGAAATATCTTGGAGGGTTGCCACATGAAGGAACAAGGTTGTCATTCTCAGGTGAAGGCCTTGTTATTTTGTAGGAGGAAATCCACAAGTATGATGGCTAGTTAATCCACAGAGACAGTGGAATTTGAGGGTTGTAGGAGGGTTGGAACAACAATAGACCTAAGGGAACTTTGAGGGTTGTTTTATAGGTCAAATACAACATGACAAGTGGCAGAGTTGAGGGCTGTAACAGTGAGTATAAAAATAATTTTTGTGGGTTTCTATAGTAATGAAAAAATCATGTCTTGAGGCAGCAAGAAGGTTGATGTCACTGGGTCTGTGGGGTAGCTTCAGGGTAGTCTTGAAGGCTATTACAACAGTGTACTTGGATTTGTAACAGCAACAATTTTGAAGATTAGGTTTGGGCACATAAAACGAGGGTTTTTATGGTGAATTTGTAAGTATTTGGAATTTTATATTGTAAGTGGAAAGGGCCATTTTCCCTAGTACGGGAGCCCATGTGTTATGGTTTAAGAACATGGATTTTGTTCTTGAAATTCATGTGTACCTATGTATGATCTAAGTGTTATTTTTTATCTTTCGTTGTGCTAAATGGTTAGCCATCTTAGTCTGTTTCTGTTTACATTTCAAATTGTGTAAATTTGTGTATAATTCTAGAAACAATAGACCAAACCTGAGGTGCGTTCTAAATCTAACATTATTATGGTTGGATTTTTGCAGCAACGACATTTACTATGTATTTCTCTCTTCTCTCTCATTCTCTAGTCTAGCTATTCTCTCTTTGAGAAAGGTTATTCATTGTATCGGTTGTGGACTTGTTGATTGTGGCACAATCAACCCTTTCAAAAGCCTATAATAAAGTTGTGTGTTTGTTTTCTGAACCTTCCTTCTTGTTGGTATTTGTTTTATGCTTACAATTAGATTAGTAGTTCATGATATTCATTGTGATATTAAGCTATCTTTTGATTAGATTCACTTTCTATTTCCTTCTATTTCTCTTGTGATAACCAAGAAGGATCCTTCCAAGCTACAAAACTATCTTTTCCCCCACATCTTGGGAATTTTTAATAGGATTTCCAAAGCACTTTTGTTGTTGTTTGTTGGGTGTTTATTGCAGAAAATCAGAAAAAAAATTAGCAGCCCGGTACCTAGGGAGTCTCCCCTGAGGTTGGCATGCACCAGCGCGAACGGAAAGGGGTCTTGCCTATGACAATTTGGTGCATTTCTCCTTGAAATAGAACCTTCTTAATCTTTTTTTTTTTTCCTGTTATATCGCCTCAATTGGAGGATGAAAAAGTGTGCTAGCACCCCCTAAGTAAATAGATAGGTTACTATGTATTGCTATGTATGGAGGTAATCACTAGTAGATAAGGCCCACGTATGTGTGAAAACAATTATTGTGAGAAGGCTTACTAGAAGGTTTCTCCTACTAGAAAGTTCCATCTCTAGAATGTTCTTAAGAGATAGAAAGTGTTATAAAAATATGTATTGGAAATCATTCGTAATATGATATTTTATTTATTGGAGGTTACCCCCTTGAAGAGGAAAGTGAAAATTTCTTCCATATAAATAAAGGTATAATATTATGGTTCATCTTATCCATTGTGTTTGCAATTCTATTTCTTTCAACAATACATTTGAGTAATATTTGTAATTTCTTCTTTGAATGTTTCTAATTGGCACATCACAAGTGGTATTAGAGAAATTTCTTGTCACATTTTTAGAGCGATATTTTTTTGTCTAGAGACATGTTATGGTGTCCATAAATAACACATAAATTTTTCTTTTAATGGGTAAACATGTAGTCGAGGAGAAGCATGCAATACAAGAGGTTTCACTTGGTTGGAACCCTTGTAACCCCTTCGAACATTACCACATAAAACAACACCCGTATAAATGATTTCACTTCTACATACCCTAGAGTATATAGGAATTCCTATAGGTATCCAAAAACCAATGCTAGATCAGTTGCTTGACAACTTGAATATTATAGTGTCCCCAAGAATAACACTCAACAAGACTACTCTCTTGTACTTGGGTAATCAAGTAGTACAACTAAGGGTGCAATCGAACCTCCTTAGTTAGAGCCCTGATATATTGGTTTAAGTACTATTGTTGGACCCTACACATATATCAGAGAGATATATCATAGTGAAATCCCTTTTCCTCAAGACCCTTGAAGCCCTAGTCCTTGCTACCAATCTTGAAAACTTATAAAACAAGGGGTTTTATTGAAAATCTGAGTAGTCAATCATTGGAAACCCTACTTCCTTCTTGATCTATAAACAGTCGTGGATATTCTACTAGAACAATTCGTCACAACAGATCTAATAAACAAAACTAATATATACACTATGAAGGTTAAATTCCTTTAGATTATAGAACATTTAGTTACTAATTTTTGTTTATGCATGGAATAGATAAAATGCGGAAAATAGAGAACATTAAAGTACAATCACACACCATCCAAGGTGAGGCTCCTCTGCTCTCTTTTTTGGTATGGAAATAATGCAAGTACAAAGGAGAAGGCACTCTCTATGGAGTTACCTTAGACTTGTGGCATGTTAGGATGCTACAGAACATTCACCCCCTATGTTATGTTATCTAATTTCTCACTTCCAGTTGTTATTCTCTGCTATGGAACAAAATACAATAACATAGAATGGGAAAACCCCTTCTCCTCCTAATGGCCTAGTGTTTAACATAGCCTGAAATCCATCTAGGGGTAGGTTTTTTACTTCCTCAAACCTCAATTGTGATAGGGTTTTGAAAATTATAGAATATTCTTGAAATTACATATGTGGCTAGCCCCATGTGCATGGGTAACGGGGGCTGACATGGCATCCTCTCGTACCATGGTGGTTAACATGGTAGGTCAACTTGTGGGAGGCATAACTTTTGCATATGAGATCTGATTGATGGACAGTCTACACCGTTAGAAAGGTATCATAGGGTAGAACACCTTCAATAAGGTAAGGGAAATTTTTGGGCACCATAACCCCAAAAAACATTGTTTGGTGCCTCAAAATGGATCTGAAAGGTTTCAAACCCTAATTTTCCAAACTGTGACCTTCCATTAAAATGACCGTACAAGCTTATTCCTCCAATTTTTTCCACTCTAAAAGCATCAAGATAGATGAAAAATAATATAATGATCCAATCTAGATCATACCTCCCCACTTAGGGAGGCTTTTGGTCCCCAAAATATTTATTGAATGAGGTGAGGAAATTTTTCCTCTACCTTCTCCCTAGAGTACCACTTTTATTTTACTGGAAGTTTTCCTCTCAACCCAATCTACCAAAGGTCATGTTTCCCATGTATTGTAGTTCTGGACCACTTCTACAAAATTGTGTCCTCTACTAACTCTACCTAAGAATTTGGTTCTAAATCCTCTATGGAAGGTAGGCCATGCTCCTCCTATTGATCCAATATGGAAGGATCATAGAGTTTGATATTCTCCACATTCACTACTGAGTAAATGCATATGTATGGGGGTACACTGAGTCTATAGGCATTATCTCCCAACTTTTCCAATAACTCAAAAGTTCCATATCGCAAAGTCTTGATTTTCTTACCAGGACCATGTAGCATTTCATTGTTCAACTGTAACCATACTCTATGTCCCTCTCTAAATGTTATCTCTATTCTGTGATGTTCATGTCTAGCCTTGTACTTTTCCTCTGACTTCTTCAGTGTTTATTGTACTTGCAAATGGATTTGCCTGATCTTCTCAACAATTTTTTCAGCTTTTAATGCATCTCATGTGAGGTCCTCCCTCATTCCTCCATGTTTTCCATGTACAACATCTAAGTGTGAAGGTGGAAAATACCCAAAGCAAGTTTCAAAAGGTGACTTACTAGTAGAAGCGTGGAATACTCGGTTATAAGAGTGTTGCAAATAGATCATATTTTCATCCCAGGTATTTAGATGCTTCTGATTGTAACCCCTCAAAAGTTGCACCAAATTCCTATTAACTACTTCTATATGCCCATCTTTCTATGGATGGAATGTTGTACACCTCTTCAACTTAGTGTCCACCTTCTCCCACATTGTAGTCCAAAATGCACTGAGAAATCTAGTATCCATGTATAAGATGATGCTCCTTGGTATCCCAAAGTGCACCCAGACCTTTTCAAAGAACTTATTTGCTACTTTTTGTCTATTGATGGTCCTTTTAGAAGGCATGAGAATGCACATTTTTTTGAACATGTCAAATGCCACAAGCAAATAGTCATTTCCCTTCCTAGTTTTTGGTAAACCTCCCATAAAATCCATGGAAATACTTTTCCAAGGTCAAATGGGTACAGGTAAGGGATGGTATAGACCTTGTTCTTGTTACTGGACTTGTTGGTACAAAAAAGTATTCATCCTCTAATATACCATGTTACATCTTCTTGCATTCTAGGCAAGTACACATATCTTTGTAAGTTGGAAACTATCTTCCCAATACCAAAATATCATGCAACCTTGGAGGTGGAAGCCTCTCTCATAAGTTGCAATCGTTCACCTTTAGGAACACATAGCTTGTCGATCTTGTAGAGTAAACTATTCAGGAAATGATAGTTTTCCTTGTCATCACCTTATTCTATATGAATTTCACCATGTAGATGTTGAAACACCTCCTTGAAGTCCTCATCTTTTGTGTATTCCTCTTTGTATGCATCATGGGTAAAAGGATCCATGTGCATCATAGTTCCCAAAGTTGTAATATTGGATGTGGGTGGTAATGAAAGCATGTCTTCCAACTTATTTGTGCTACTCTTCTTATACTTTATGACCAAATGATTTTTTTGTAAATACCCCATCCATTTGTAATTCCTAGTTTATTGTAGCTTACCATGAGCCTACAAATATTGTAGTGGTTGGTGATCTATGCGGATGATGGTCTCCTTTCCCATCAGATAGTGCTTCCACTTTTTGACATCTTGTACCAAGGCATAGAGCTCCCTTTCGTAGGTAGGTTAGTTGAGAACCACCCCATGAAATACTTTAGAATGATAACATATGGGCCTTCCTCCCTACATCAATATTTCTCCCATGGCATAAACACTTGCATATATATCCACTTCTAAGGAATTATACAAGTTTTTTAGTGAGAGCACTAGTGCTTGACTGATATTTCTTTTCAACTCATCAAAGGCCTTCTTCTAATTATTCCCCCACTGGAAAATATTACCATTGGTTGTTATGGTGTGGAGTGGTGTAGATACCATTGAAGATGAAGCTATGAACTTCTACAAATATTGTGTTACCCCAAAAAAACTCCTAAATTTAGTTACATTTGTAGGAAGTGGCCATTTCATGATGGTCTCCATCTTTGTGGGATTTATCTTGAGCTACCCTCCTCCAATCAAATACCCCAAATACACCAAGGACTGCTAATAAAACTTTCATTTCTTGAGATTGGCCACCAGTTGGTGATTCTTCATAGTCTCTAACACATGCATAAGATGTGACATGTGCTCCTTCGAGGTAACACTATAAACCAATATATCATTCAAATAGACAATAACAAATGAATCTAGATAAGGGAGTAAAACATCATTGATTAGTATCATAAATGTAGTCGATGTGCAGCATAAACCAAATGGAATAACAAACCACTCATAAAAACCTTTCCTTGTCTTGAAGGTGGTCTTCTAGGTATCTTCTTCTTTGACTCATACCTAGTGATATCATAATTTCAAATATATCTTAGTGAAGTACTTAGAATGTTGCAACTGGTCCAACAAATCATCAATCCTAGGCAGAGGGTACCATTTCTTTAGTGTAATATTGTCCAAGGCCTTCTAATCGATACACATTCCCCAAGTCCCATCCTTCTTGGGAACAATTATTATGGGTGACCCACAAGGTGAGGTACTTGGTTGAATCACACCCTGCTCCAACAATTGTTGCAACTACTTCTTCACTTCATTTTCTTCTAGAATAGACTGTCTATACAAATAAATATTTGGCAATGGAAAGTCTAGAAATAATTGTATTTCATGCTCCACGTCCCTCTTGGGTGGTATCCCTTTAGTCTCCTTGAAAACTCCTTTGTATTCATGTAGAAACTCCTCCAATTGATGTTTCTACTCTTTAGTACACCCCTCTAGGGATGCCTTCACTCTCATTGACTCATCATTATATTGATTTACTCTTAAGAAAATAAAAACATATTTCTTACTAGAACAAATCAACTTGTTGTCTTGGTTGGCACTTACCAATGATATCTTTGACTTTCCTTTATGCGCATTGATGATGTAGGACTTTGCATCCTTGATATGTTGGTACTGGTCAACTCTCTACATAATGATTGCATCCCTCATATAATGTAAGGGTTTCCAAACACTACTCCACATACATCAAGGGGTACTACGTCCAATTCCACTTCATCAATAAAATCAACACTTATAGCAAATTTAATCTACATTGTTTCATGACCTTTATCTTTGCATCCTTGTTTTCCCAACCCAATGGATAGAGGCTAGGATGGTCGTGAACCTCTAATAGAATCTTTTTTAACAGAACTGGTACTATGAGATTATCTTGTGAACCAGAGTCGAATAGAGCATCTATGTTGGTCTTCTTGACCTAAATCTTAATGTGGAAGAGCTTGGTCATCTCCTTCTCTTCATGGTGGTGAAGGCTAATCAGATTCACCTCCTTCTATACATATGTGCAGACAATATTTTCATCCACATTCGAGATACATTTAACCTTATTGCTTGAATATGTGGCTAAAATATTCATTTTCTTTATATCCTTCTTGTGGTTCTTCGGGTTCATCTCTGGATGCAATTTCCAACATTTTTCCTTGGTGTGGCCATCAATGTTGCAATGATTGCAATGGTTTCTGAGATCTTTGCACTGATGTGTAGTGGTTGTTTTCTTCTTATATTTTCCCCATTTCCACTTCTTCTTCCCCTCCTTTGAATCTTCTCAATCCTCTTTCCACCTCGAACCACTTGGTTTCCCCTTCTTTTGGCCTATGTTTTCTAGGTACTATGTTTCTGCACATGCCTCATCCATTGTCCTTGTCCTAAAGATCATCACCTGCTTTTGTAGATGATTGTGTAAACCCCCTATATACTTGAGGAGTACATTTGGGTTCTTTGAAGAGATACCCATCATGATGGCCATATTTCTAAACTCAATGGTGTACTCCTATACACTTTTCTCATGCCTTTTCCTGGAGTAGTGCCACTGAATCCATTGGTCCACTGCATACCCAATAGGGTAGAATTGGGACATTATGAGGGTTTTAAATTCCTTCCACCTAGTTTCTATAATATCACCCTCCATCATAAGTGTTTCCATATGGATTTCCCACCAGGTTAAAGCATGGCCCTCTAACTTCAATGTAGCAAATGAAATCTTATGCTCTTCATCTATACGGTGAACACTAAAATAAACTTCTAGTTGTTGCAACCAATGATTTAGTTTTAATGCATCGATATCACCTTGGTATGGCTTTATGTCTACTTTCACTTCCATCTTGAATAGGAACTGTGAAGGGTTCATGCCATTCAAACTCGGATTCTCTTTCTCATATTTTTTTCGTGACTCCTTTCATGAGTCTTCCTCATCTCTCGATTTCCCCTCAGATCTGATCTCTAAGTTAGAGCCTCCATCATCTCTAAGTATTCCAAGATTTCTTTCTAGATATTCCATGAGGAGGTTCATTTTGTGACCGATGTCAACAACTTGCGCTTCCAACCTCTCAAATCTCTCTTCCATTGGATCTCGAGGATTATTATGAATAGACTCATTCACCATGGCTAGGGTTTTTGTGACTTCTCTTTAAGTTGATTCTTGGATACTGCAACTTCCACAAATACCCAAAAAAAAAACTTTCTCTAATACCAATATGACATGTAAATTGTCTTGGATATTCCATTGGATTAGTTCATCACAACAAATCTAACAAATTGAACTGAAATCTACACTATGAAGGTTGAATTCCTTTAGATTCAAGAATATTTAGTTATTGTTTTTATGTTGATGCATGAAATAGATAAAATCCGGAAAATAGAGAACAATAAAGTACAATCACATACCATCCACAAAATAAAACAAAGGTTTTCTCTAGGAAACCATTATGGGAGAAAACCCAACTAGAAGATGAGATTTATCTCCTCTCTTTTCTGGTATGGAAATAATGAAAGTACAAATAGAAGGCACTCCCTATGGAGTTATATGAGACTTGTGGCCCTTTAGGTTGATATAGAACATTAACCCTCTCTGTTTTTCTCTCTAATTTCCCACTCCCAGTTTTTTTTCTCTGCTATGGAACAAAACACAATAACATAGAATGAAAAAACCCCTTCTCCTCCTAGTGGCCTGGTATTTAACATAGACCGAAAACAATCTAGGGGTAGGTTTTATACTTCCTCAACCCTCAATTTTCATAGGGTTTTGATACTTCTATATTCTTCTTGAAATTACATACATGGCTAGCCCCATATGCATGGGTAACAAGGGCTGGCATGTTATCCTCTTGTACCATTGTGGTCAACACGGTAGGTCAACTTGTGAGAGGCATAACTTTTTCATACGAGCTCTAATTGATGCACATTCTAGACCATTGGAAAGGTATCAGCGATTAGAATGTTGTCAAGGGGGTGGGAGTAAGTTTTAAACACCAAAACCCCAAAAAAAATTGTTTAATGCCTCAAAATGTTTTTGAAAGGTTTTGGACCCCAATTTTCCAAACTAGCACCTGCCATGAAAATGAGTCTGCAAGATGATTCCTCCAATTTTTTCCACTCTAAAATCATTGAGATAGATGAAAAATAATATAATGATCCAATATTGATCATTGTTAATCATCCAAGAAATGCTTACATAATTTACAATATCAAGAATTTAAGTATTTGGTCAGCACGGTATTCTTTAGGTGGGAGTATAACTCCACATGAGTTAAAAAAAAGGAGTTAGTATAAAGTGGTCATATCAACACCCTTATTTGGGATCTATCTCAATATATTTCTTGTCACATTGATCGTCGTGGTACCACTCCCTTGTAAGATTGTTTTGGTGGACCCACTCGCCCCATTATCACAACCTATTTCAATAGCTCCAACAATGAACCATGATGACATTGGTACCACTCTCTAGTAATCCTTTTTTGTGGACCCACTCACGCCCTTATCCGACACTTTTCTCACTCAACCCTGTAAGAATTTTTTATCACGTAGTTTCTCATCCCCAATACTTTTTCTCATGCACCCCATTCCAATAGCTACCCAAAAGAACCAAGAGTTATGCAATCACATTGATCACTTTTAAACATTGGTTGATGAATTTCAAAACACATTAGATAAGAACCAATCTATTGCAAAGAAAAAAAATTCTACAGTTACTACCAAGCTCAAGAAACTAGAATCCCTCCCTAACTAGTTGCCCCAATTTATAATGCAATTCAAGGAACTATCCCTCCACCCAGAGGGAGTTGAATCATCCAATTCCATGGAGCTTCTTTCTAACCCATTTATTCATGACTTGCATCTCCATAAAGTGGATGCGAATAAATTTGATGGCTCCGACCCCACCAACTACGTCACTCAAAAAAAGAAATACTTTTCACTACATGACATAACCATTTACTTAATGAAACTTTGTGTGGTTGTCTTGTGTTTAGATCCTGAGCACTAGAAATTATGGAAATGGTGGCAATGGCATAAGAATTCCAACATAATTTATATTTATTGGAATATTTGTAGTAGATATGTATGAATGCTTTGAACTTGACACCCATAATTTGGGTCATTTGACCAAGATTAAACATTCGGGTACAATTGAAGAGTACATATCTTATTTTGAGAAACTTGTTTTTTTCACCGAAGGCATTTATGATACCTTCTTATGAGAATGTTTTAATAGTGTATTAAAGGAATATATATGTGTCCAAGTATTAATGGATTTCCCTACCACTTGGATCGAATCCACTCAATGATCTAGGGAATCTCAATAGGTTGCTAATACCCAAATAAAAATACCCTATTTTATTCTCCTTTACCATCTCCCAAATATTTCTCCTCCCTCCCCTCCTCTAAAGATACACAAGTTAAATCAAGATGAAATGGCACATCATCAACTTAAGGGTCTCTACTAAAATTGTGATAAAAATTATTTCCCTAGGTGTTGGCACAGGGGCAGACCTAGGGTTCAATGCTACAACAGCGCACCAACAAAGCCCTAACTATTGGCCCTTTCGGCAACATCTACAAAGCAGATGAACTCTCACCTGAGGTAGAGGCAGGGGTGGTTGCAAGACTCAGGTGTCTGCAACCTTAGATGGGACACAGATCTATGATTGCACTACTTAATAAAGCACTTAGCACCGTCAGTTCCTTAATATGTAATCATTAATCACTTCGTTGATAAAGCAGGGCTTTGCAACATTCACATTGTTATAACATACTTAAGAACTTAGCATCAATAGATAGGTCAGATCTAGCAGATCAAGCTGTTGGATCATGTTGTCATTGATGCCAATGGTTTGATTGATTGATGTCATTGATTGATTTCAAGTGATTGATTGATGTCAAAGGATTGATTTATTTATGATTGATGTAATATAATATGTATTTTCCTTGATGAGAATGCATAGATGAAGATGGATCAATGAGTTGTCATTGATATGATGAAGATGGATCAATGAGTTGTCATCGATACATGATGAAGATGGATCGATGTGGTTTCATTGGTATATGATGCATTGATGGAAAAATGTATAGATGACTCATTATTGTCTTATCATGATTGATAAGGTGCACAAATGGAGGAACTCCAAAGTGGTCCCCTTATGGTGAAATCCCTCACAGGAAGATGCTTTGTGAATTGAGTTATCCTAGAAGAATGGTTGGAGGACCCATGCTCTCATTATTGTCTTATCATGATTGATAAGGTGCACAAATGTATGAACTCCAAAGTGGTCCCCTTATGGTGAAATCCCTCACGGGAAGATGCTTTGCAGATTGAGTTATCCTAGAAGAAT